>LOEQ01003640.1:59702-87402 GCA_001685075.1 Bramus lutescens | reverse complement strand
ATCTATCTATCTATCTATCTATCTATCATCTATCTCCTATGTGTGTGTGTACATGGACACACACATACACATTTTTAAATATATTTCCTTTAAATTATGATTGGCTTGCCTCCAATGGAGAGAGATGAAGAAGGAGAGAGAATTAGAAAGAGAAATTATTTCTTTAGTAAAGAAACACATCAATTATCCAAACATATCAGACATATAAAAAAATCCAAAAGAAAGACAAGCCAATTAAAATTACACCATTCTTACAGGTAAAAATATAACAAAATGTGAACACTAGCTATCTTTGTATTATAGAACTAAATTTTTCCTCTGTTTTCCCATACTTTCTTGATATATATGTGTATATAGATATTACATTAAGCAAAAGTTTTAATATTTTTAGAATTACTATATTGAGAGATACTGCTTTTCCAGAAAAACATGTTTCTCCCTAGTGAGTCACGTAAACACCCTGTGCACGTCATCGTTCTGATAGCAGATGTCTCCTGCGCACGGTAGTCTACTTCTAAGCAAGTGTCACAGTGTCACGCCACATTGCATAAGCTGTCTGGGTGCAGCTCAGGAATGCCGAGCTTGTCTCGTGTCAACGGCTATATGAGGCTCTAAATTCGGTCCCCAGCAGCACAAGAGAACAGCTGAGCTCTCAACCCCGATTGTGTCCATGGCGTGTTGACAATAGTCCGGGATGCTCCAATGCGCGTGTTTAGCTTCAGTTCCCGGTTAAGACCTAGACCTGACACAGTTTGCTCCCTTGGATGGTTTACTTCTTTGGAGAGTTCCCCAACACAGGCTGCCATATTTCATATTGCTGGCTGTAATATCATATTCCTTTCCCCAGAATCACTGTTGCAAACTCTGAGTTTCCTTCTCTTTGATATATACATTGTTTATGGGATAGTCTTTTAAGCAATTGGGATTATATTATACCTATGAGCCTGTGTGTGCATATTTATCCATTAAATATACTGGGCATTTTCTAATGCCATTCCAAAGATTTATTATAGTTTTTGTGACTGTGTAGCAATACACATGTTGTAATTTATTCAAACAATTCCCTTTCTGGGAATTTAGCTTCCCATGAACCCAGGTTTCCTTAATGTAAACAATGCCATGATAAACATAACTCATACTTCATTCTTTTCTTAGTATGTAATTTGGAATTTATGGGTCAGAGAACATCAGCACTTTAAAACCTTTTAGAGTCCAAGAAGCACAAGGTGGAGCGGCCATGGGGCAAGTCTGCATGCATCAAGCCGAGAAATAGAGAAACACATCCCACAAGCTTAAAGACACTGGAATTTATCTGTATCACCTTTGACAGAGAGTTTGCAAGCATTAGTCCGTTCATCTTAATTTAATTTGCATTGCTTTGATGATTCCCGAGATGAAACTCTTTTTCATGTTCATTGCCGATTGTCTATCCTCTTAATTTTCTGTTCGTGGCCCTTGTCCATTTTTATGCTGATTTCTTTTTTTTTCAATTCATGAACGATTAATCCCTGCTAATGATATTAGGCCTTTGGCGCTTCTATTAGAAATATTTTCTTCATGCTACTGGCCTTTCATGTTTTAATGAATTTTCAGGTGTGCCGAAGTTTGTTTTCTGTAGCCCGCTGACTGATCTCTCATGCTACGATTTCTTCCCTTTGTGGTCCTTAGAAATGCGCCTGTATCCAGAGATGAGATCCCCACTGTTGGCATTTGAAGGGTTTTTTGGTAACATAAAACATAAGAGCATGACTGGTGGCCAAGATGAGACGCAAGAATTTCAGCCAGAGGCTCTTTCTGCCTCTTGCATCATAGGACGCACAGAGCTCTGGCTTCCCAGGGTGCTTAGCAGTCTGAAGCCACAGACAGAGGGGGAAGGGGCAGCCAGGGTTTGCTAAAACCCCAGGACTGGGAATTTTGAGTATGGGCAGGGGTGCTTGTGCAAGTGTGGTTTTAAGTGTTCGTAACTGGTAAGTCCTTTGACAGCATGGCCTCTGTAAATGCTGGTCCTGAAAAGTCAGTCAGCCAGACGACGTCTGTAAGTCTTTCTCGGGTGAGCCCTGGCTGCTGGCTGGAGGTCTCAGGTGGCAGAGAGGAAGCTAAATGATTTTGAATTAGATCTCTGCTTTGGGTCACGTCTGGTGAAGTCTCTTTTTCCTTTTCATTATAAGGTGGTGGTTTTCAGTTTGGAGAGCTGCATGCTGGAAATTCTATACACGGCAGGGAGGAGTGCTGCAAGGAACCCCCAAATAGGTCACAGATTGGAGGCAGGCTACACTACCAGTTTCTGGCTGTGTCCCCTTGAGCCTCAGTTTCCTCCCCTACGAAATGGGTATAATAGAAGCCACCTTGCATAGATCTTGTAGAGAGTACAATGCACCAAACACAGCAGGAAAACCCAGAAAATGACTTGATTTGCAGTATCTTTAGGTTTAAACAAAAAAAGATTGTGTTTCCCATTTCCTCTTCCTCACTTACCATGTACCCCAAAATATAGGAGCTTAATTTTTTCCCCATCATAATCAATTTTTATTTTATCCTAAAAAACAAAAATATATATTTTCTTCAAATTGATGCTCTTGTAGTTTAGGAAAAATCAGGGCTAAAGAGGTAACTCACTTGTTATGGAAGCCAGAGGACCTGAGTTCAAATCCCCAGTCCTTAGTTTGTTTGTTTTTTCAAAGCTAGGCATAGTTGAGTGTGACTAGGTCTGTTACCCCAACATTGATCAGCCGAGATGGGCAGATCCCAGGATCTCATTGACCAGCCCATCTAGTTAAAGCAGCAAGCTTTGGGTTCAAGAGACAACCTGATCTCAGACGTAAAGTAGAAAGAGGTAGTGGGAGACACCCAATCTTCTCCCTGGTTTTCACACATGCACGCACCCATCACACATGCACGCACCATGTGCCCCAGCCACACCACACATGCACACACTGAAAATAAATAAATAACGGTGGCATAATAATGTAGCCATGTCTTACTGTCCGTTCACTGACTTGCCTTATTTTAAAAAGTGAAATTATAAGGAACGCAAATGTCCTGGGAAGTCGGGTATGTCTCCACACACAGCCGCCCGTGCCCTTACTATTGAGCGGCCTCAGACCTTCCTGGAGTTGGCCCTGCAGTTCACTGACATGCATATTACCCGAGTAGCAATGTCATGGTGGGTAATATCTGTTCGGCTTTTGTTGAAAAGAATGCCTTTGTTAGGGATGGCGTGCATGATTGATAATTCTCTAAACCAATGCTCAATAGTCTTTGCCACGTTGTGCATGAAGGAGAAATTCAGTAAGAATAAAGTGACGCCGAAGCAAAGCTGCGACTCTTTCCTGAGTACCCACTAAGCACCAGGCACTGTGCCAGTCCCTCTGGCAGGAAAGAAAGGCTGTGGGACGGAGCGGAAGGGAGGCAAGAGTGTCAAAGCGACCAGCTTTATTTTCCAGTTCAACCACATTCAGAGAAGGATACAAAAATGTGAACTTTCCAATGGGCATGTCGGACGTAAGGAATCCTTTAACCCTCCTGGCTTCTTCTACATGTTTTAAGTCAGTGGTTCTCAGCCTTCCTGACGCTGGGACCCTTTATCACAGTTCCTCACGTTGCAGTGACCCCAACCGTAAAATTATTTTGTCACCATCTCATGACTGTGATCTTTCCATTGTTATGAATTGTAATGGAAGTATCTGATATGTAGGAGATCTGGTATGTGATCTTAGAGGGGTTGCAACCCACAGGTTGAGAACCTCTACTCTAAGCTCTGGTGTTAGGATCCTGAGGCACAGTGGGAAGGCAGTAAAATTTAAAAATCAAAAACAAAAGAGCCTTTGGGTTCTTATCTAGACAGACAGAGCTGTGATGGTGCAGGGTCCCCAGGATACCAGAAATGGATGCAGTGAGAGCAAATGCTCACCTTCCCAATCCCCTAATGCCAGGAAGAGCCCTGGGATGCCTGAACGCTTCCTTCTCTCACTCTGTGACCTAAGAAAAGTCAACTCTTTCTCTTCCTGCTCTCCTTCCTCTTCCTCCTCCTCTTCTTCTTCCTACTCCCTCTTCTTCCTTCTCTTCCCCCTTTCCTCCTTCTTTCAGTTTTCTCCCATGTAAAATGAGTAATAACAGATCCTAGTGGCACACAGCCCGGAACAGCAGGAGGAGGAAAGCGGAGAGTCTGAGGGCCCTTGGTAAAATCTTTAAGTAGGAGAGCTCTCGCCTTTGCTTTCTCTTCAAGCACCCTTGAAACAGCAAAAATCTTCAGTATGCATTGGGCCCACAGGCCCAAAATTACCAATGAGCCCTTCCGCGTCATGCAGACGCCCCTGACTTCTTCCGGTCTGTACATTACTAATTGGCAAGTGAGGACGGGTCCACCTGACCCATCTTTAGCTGAGGAGGACCAGCAGTGCCTTAAAAAGATGGACCTTGTGCAAGGGGAAGGGTGGTATGTAAGGAGACAAACAGATACTTCTGAAAGCCCTGAAAGTCTGTATCGCATTATCTGCTGTACCCTTGGCAGTTGGGGAGCCTTTGTTCTCTAGAGACTAGGATAATGTATTATGTATAGGTTTGCTCGTGACATTGTTATGTTGGGCATACTAAGTTTAAATGGGCCATCCACACAGATCATGGTTACACACTCAGTCACTTAATTTACTTTAAAAAAAAATCTTCGGTGTGACGGGCTAGGGAGATAGCTCAGTTTTTAGGGGAGTTGATTTAGCATGCACCAAGCTCGAGGTTCACTCCCTAGCACCATATAAACAGGGTGTGGCTTGCACACCTCTAAGCACAGCCCTGGGAAGGTAGATGTGAGAAGAGCCCCACAGCCTCAGCCCCGTGGCAAGTTCAAGGCCAGCCCTAAGCTATGTGAGACCCTGCTCACAAAACAGACAAAACAGAAGGTTGGGGAAAAGGGTCGGTGAGTAACGTGCCTGACACAGGGCTGACTGAAGACTTGAGTTTGGATCCCTGTCTATAACCTCAGCTCAGAAGGGTGGGGGCTGGGGGTGGGGGGTCAGAGACAGGAAGATCTAGCCCAATCGGTGAGCTCCAGGCTTACTGAAGAGACCTTGTCTCAGAGAATGAAGGTGGAGAGAAGCAGAGCGAGAAACTGGTCTCTGAACTCCATACCCTCGCATGTACACATGTGAGCTCACCCACAACATGCACATGTCCACAGGAACCACATGCAATAAACATAAAATTTGGTGTGGCCACAGACACTTAAGGGAAGCCTTCATCTTCCGGCCCATGCCTGTGCAGGCCCAGTGGGCACACGGCAGAGCAGATCACAGTGATGCATCAAGGGTTGTTTGGGATCTGTGTCTTGGCAAATGTTGAATAGACTGAGAAGTACTTATTTCACAAATGCTGAATCGGGGGCAAAGTCAATTTAAAAAAAAAATGCTTTTCTGGAGATGACTTTTGCCACGTGGAACCTGGCCTAATCAGCCTCATTCTGAAATACATATTTCTTCTGACACACAGCTGCAAATTATGCTCCCACCCTCCCACCCCACCCTCACCCCGAAAAATCTTAGAGTGTAGAAATGCTTCCATATGCTGGACGTTTCTTTCCCCATTCTTGCTGAGGGAACACAGAGAAAAATGAAGCTGAGTAGCCAGCTTGCATATATGAGCGCATAGTTCTGCAGCGGATGTAGAGGGAGCAGTCCTCGGGGTTGTCCATAAATAACGTGCCAAGCCGGCAAGCTTTTGCTCATTGTGTGCTCAAGTTTTGCTGCAGAATGGCCTATTAACTGGAATGTAATTATAACCGGCATCGGTTATGGAAATAGTTTAAGACCATAGAGCTCAAAGTTCCCAAATCGGGAAATACTGAGGCAGGAATTAGGGGCAATATTACCTGCCCATGCATCACATAAGGGTCCTGTGTAACTCGGCGTCTGCTCTGGCCTGTGTAGATGGGTGTTCTTGAGTGGGCCGCCAAATCCCTCCAGGTTCTCAATAGCATCAGCGAAATACAAAGACAATAATTAATGTGTCTGTTTTGCAAAATGCACAAGCAACTGAGTAAGCACAAGTCTTTTGCTCCCTAACACTAAACCGAGGTTGGCGGTATTGGTGCCGCCGTGGGAAGGCCTCAGGAACAATGCCCCTTGAATGCTGTTTGAAGCTAACTTTTGGCACCATGCCCCAAATTTGCTGGTTCTTAGCTTCAGATTTGTCTAGCTGTAGTGCGGGGTCTCCACCGATGCTGATTTCTTCTCATTTAGATGAAGTAGATGGAAGAATCCAGCAAACCACAAGCCATCCCAAAAGAACCATGACAACATTTGATCTCCGGGGTTTCCTGGATTTGGCATAGTGGTTGGCACACTGTAAACACACCATAAATGTTTGTGGAATGAAAAAAAAAAACAGCAAGAAGAAGCATTTCCCATTTCCCATTGCCTCAGGCCTTGGGCAGAGGGTAATAGGCTCTTTCCAAATGGAAGCCTCTGTCCAATGCAGTTAGGCAAGCCATTTATTTGTTCATTCATTCATTCATTCATTCATTCATTCATTCATTCATTCATTTTGGTTGTATCTCTAAAGGAACATGGTGCCGAGTTTGCCATTTCTTCTCCACTCTGGTTTGAAAATGTAGTCATTGGGGGCAGGGAATGCGTTTCTCAGCAAGCCTTGCAGTTTTCCTGGAGACGCACAGCCGCTAGGGTATACAGCCAAAACCAGAACTCAGGACAAGTTGACACAACGTTTGCCATCTTGTGTTCTCCTGTGTACATCCACTTACCAACCTGAAGTTCAGCCGCTATCCAAGGACACCCTGAGCCTGCCACCTTCTCTTATGAGCATGGAGTTCACTGGAAGCCCAGAGGACACTGTGTGTTACTGTCAGGGCTCCCCTGCCTGCTCTCGATGGGCAGGGATTATAATCATTCACTTGCCACATGACTGTAGTTAAGAAGCCATCCGTGGCTCCAGATTGAGAAATAATTCCAAGGGGAAATAGTATATTTATATCAAACATCTGAATCATATTTAATATAATTGCCTAATAAAAACTTTGTTGGTGGGGATAAAAGCTACCACGCCCTGGCCCTTTCCTTGCAATGTCTACATGAGCTAGAAAAACCTTCGAGTTGATAATATTTCCAATTTTATATGTGCAAAGACATCTTAAACCAGGCATGGGGGTAGGTATCCATAATGCCAGCTGCTCAGGAAGCTGAGGCAGGGGGATTTAACTCCAGCCTGGGCTACATTGTGAGTTTAAGTCCAGCCTAGGCAACTTAGCAAACAAGACTCCATCTCCAAGTAAAAGTAGAAAAAGGCTGGGGATGGACTAGCAAAAGCAGATCTGGGCCCAAATAATACCAAAAATAATAATACTCCAATCTGCAGATCATTCCCAGCTCTATCTTAAAGACCTTGGCAAGCGGATAATTTTGTTTCTCCATTTTACCCCCAGCTTGAGATATCTCTGCTCACCTGTCTATCAAAGCCACAACATTCTCCTTTCTGCACAGGTCTGCCTGCTTTGCCAGAACAGCCCGGCAGCCCAAGGGCTTCTGCACGGGCCACGGGCATGGCTTTCTTCTGCAAAAGAAAAGAAGAAAGTTCACTTCTTGCCACACATGGCTTTGCACTTTGAGACACATGGCATGCAACAGCAACACCATTTCAGCTAATTAATGGCGATCTTGGGTAAAGTGCAGAATTCAGCTTAGAATTCTGTGTGTGAGGTAATTGCTGCAGATCTATGTGCAGAGTGTTACTGAAACATGTAGTAATGGGAGTTTTGACAATACCGTGCTTTTAAAGCCTTTTAGGAATACCGTGGGCCTGTCGGCGAGAGAGCAGTGCGAAATGAGAGTTTTTTTAAAATGCTAATGGGGTGTAAAGTGGAGCTGAGCCTTAACCTTTGTCCAGTAGCACCTTAATCTCTATCCACGCCTCTACCTTGACCAGATTTCTACATTCATGTCAAAATTTATTCTTGAAGCACATGCTGGCCATTAGGCATACGGTAGTCCACAAGACAGACACCCTGACGTCTCTAGAACCATAGGAAAGACTAATGTTGAATAAACAACTATTCATAATGCTGTGTTGCTTGAAATAGGTGAGTGTAGGAGTGGAACTTGGGACGTTCTTCTGGCAAGATGGCTGAGTTAAAGGTGTCCGCTGCCAAGCCTAATAACCCAAGTTCAATCCTTGGGACACAGTTAATAGAAGGAGAGAATAGACTCCTGAGAGCTGTCCTCTGACCTCCATATGGACTCTGAAGTGTGCACACGTGAGCCCAAAGCATGTGCACATACACACACCCTATAAATAAAACAAAACATTTTCTTTAAAGAAAGTGTTCTTTTCTGGGTCTGTTACCAATTCATCTTGGTGTGGGTGACGTGGATACACCTTCTCCATGTGAAAGTTCCTTCTCACTTGCCTGCAAAAAGAACTTGATCCCCCAACGTAATAGATACCTTTCTGTAATTAAGAGTTTGTTCTGTGCCTGGCCTCAGTTTTCCCATCTGTGGAGATCTGTAATAGTATATAACTCCTAGGATTCATTGTAGTAAAAAAAAAAAGCATTTAAAAAGTCCTGCTGCACACTGACTCTAGCTGTAATTGTGCTACTTTGTGACATGCTGAATTGGTGTGTCTAATGCATCTACCTTCTTCATTATGGGACCTTCATTCTGGCACTCAGTGTCAGACCCGACCCTTTGGTAGATCTCTGGCTCAGGTGCTTTTCCCCGATGCTGTGGTAAAATGCCGCGGCAAAAGCAACTTATGGGGGGGGAGGTCTTATTTCAGCTCCTAGTTCAAGATACAGTCCATGATGTCAGAGAAGTCAAGATAGCTGTAACTTGAAGTAGTTTGCCGCATTACGTTCAGGACGAGAGCAAGGGATGTGTGCCCAGCTAGCTTTCCCATTCTGTTCAGCCCAGGGTTTTTCCCACCTAATTCCTGCCCACAATGAAATTGAGCCTATTCCCATCAATTATCATAATCCAGATGACCCACCACGGGCATGCCCACAGGTCCATATTTACCAGATGCCTCTAGATTCTGTCAAGTACACAATGAGCGTGAGCCATTATAGCAACTAAGTAGCGTTCTTCAAAAGAACTTAAGATTGGTGAATCCCCACAAACATAATTCACCTACTGCATGCCTGGGTCAAGAAAATTTAAAGCGAGGTAGTCTTGAAACTTGGCTTATGCGCCTCTATATAACTTTGTTTCCTTTCTTGGTAAATAACAAGAGAAAAAAGTACATGTGTCTTTTGGACAGTCATTTGACATGGTCTTTGGCTCTTGTATGTAAATGCGTATTCTCCTTGGGTTCTGTGGACAACACAGAAAATAACTGACATTTTCTTAGATATAATCATCATATTCTTAGAATAGGAAAACAATATTGGGTCTCTCTCGCTTTAATTATGCCAAGCTGCATGCCTGAGAGTCACATAACACAGTGCAATTTTATTTTGTCAAATGCTTTTCATCTGGAGCTACATCCCCAGCATTCAAGTTAAATAATAAATAATGCAGCTGGAGCTGGTGGGGGTGAGGAAGAGGGGGAGTTAAATAACAAAAGCAAAGGAGGAAGAGAGCTGTGAGCAGGAAGAGCCACTCAGCAGACTACAGAGCCTCCAACGCCCCGTCCAGATTTGATTGTTTGGCAGTGGTATGGACAGAGGAATGGGAATGGAGAAGCGATTTAGCAATTGGCTTAAACAACGGCTCTGGTTTCAGGGGGGTGACATGGTCACACCACGTTTGTCATGCCGCGTTGGAGCTCACGACGCAGCATACAGGTTTTTCCCTCAGAAGGATGCGCCTCAACAGGCAACACAGCACCCCCACCTCCCTGCCCGTATTGTTGGGGACAGTCACCACAACAGCAAGCGTTCTGATGGGCACTGTGGCATCCACCCGTGTCTGTGAGGGAGAGGCCCAGTGTTGTGCTGAGCAGAAGCAACATGTATTGGTATTTGCCAGGTGCCAGATGTTACCATAGACTTCATAAGCCCTCCGGCTTCGTAAACTTTGGTCAGGGCCAAATCTAGCTGCTGCCTGTCTTCATACAGCCTCGGAGCTGAAGAACATGTAACTTCAGGAGGTACTTCAGTGGGCAGAATGATTACCTAGCACACTTGAATTCCTGAGTTCATTCTCGAAAAAGGGGCATAGAGGGAGGAGGATCAGAAGTTTGAGGCTATCCTTGGCTACTTACGGAGCACAAGGCCAGCCTGGAACACATGAAACCCTATCTGAGAAGCAGAGGAAGGAGAGGAAGAAAATGAAAAAAAAAACAAAAACAAAACACAGGTGATCTGCAAAAGCTAATATGCTCCTCTTCTTCCCCAGAAGGCTGCTGAGCCTCCTGGCACAGTAATGCAGCCTGCAAAATAATGTGAGCATTTCTTATCCGCACTGGACAATTTGGACCCTGGGTCTTAGAAAGGATAAGTACTTACCGGACAGTACGCAGCTTATCCGCGTGACTGCCAGCCAGAGATCACAAGCACTCCTTCTTCCAGAACTGGAGTGAAACAGATGGCTACTGGGGGCCCTGGAGGGCACACACCCCATACAAAAAGGCAACTGCAGCTTCCTTGTGCATGGCGAGGCAGGAAACACAGGAGCGTAGAAGACTCTTGCGCATACTGATTTCCTTTCCTCCTGATATGTAAAAAATAATAAATGGAGGCTGGGGAGATGGTTCAGTCAATGAAACGCTTTCCACACAAGACCTGAGTGTGGTCCTTGAGAACCCACCGAAAAAGCCAGGCACGGAGAGCCTAGGCTGAGACTCACACGTAGTAGCCTTGTATCTGCCGAGTTCACAGATATCACCAACTTTGCCTTCCTGGAAATTGACTCCAGTTGGCTTGCTTTCAGGGCAGTGAACTCCAGGAGAGTTGATCCAGTGGCCAAAGAAAGAGAAAGAAGTCAGAGAGCAAATGTTATATTTCTAGGTCATGGACTATAGGCAGCAGCTGGCAGAGTTGCTCTTGCCGGGGGACTTCTGAGATCCAGGGCACAGAAAGGGCTGGCTGGGGTCTAGAAAACCCTAAGTGGGAGAGTATTCTACACATTTCCATTTAGATAACATGGCCCAAGCCTGCTGAGGGCTTCAGGGAAATATTTCCACATCTTGAAGTGTTTTTTTTTTAATTCTTACATGTAGTGTGTGTGTGTGTGTGTACATGTTTGCCACAGCACACATGTGAAAATCAGAAGACAGCTTGTGGGATTTGGTTCTTTCTGTCATGTATGGCCCAGGAATCAAACTGAGGTCATCAATTTAGACAACAAGGTCTTTTAGCCATTGAGCCATCTTTCCGGCCCCACACCTAAGACATGTATGTTTCAGGAGACCAGCTCAGAATGCCAATGTTGTGTTCAGAGAAGGGACTAGAGTCGGTGTGAACAATAAATGCCAGGGTTACTCTTGCTCCCTCTGAAGGCAATGGCAAGCAGTGAGAATCTTGCCCTCAGAGCAGTGGCAGGACATTCCAAGGTGTCCTGAGCAAGGGTATGGTGAAAGCAGGGAGGTCCATGGTCCTGGATACGCACATAGAAAGAGATGGTGAGCACATCATGATTCTTAGTGTCTCATTGGTGCCCTTAGGAAGCAAGGTTCTGTGCAATGTGTCATCCATCAAGACCACCACGTGAAATGTAGTCCTTGTGGTAGCATCACAGGCGTCACCTGGGAGCTAGTTGGATATGCGAACTGCAGCCCCATACCAGGCCTGCTGAGCCTGCGCTGTAACAAAACATAACTGTATCTGCTCTATAACAAGATGCTCTGTGATTTGTGACAGCATTAAAGTTTGAGAAGCTCTGGTCTTAGTGGTAGGAGTCATCACTCTGGGAGTAAACTAGACACTCTAATCATGTGACCTGCCATATCTTTGTTGTGTGATATTGACCTCAAGACTTAACATCTCTGTGCCTCAGTTTGCTCCTTTGTGGAACAACACAGCAAAGGTACACACGTACAGAGATGTCACGCTGCTCAATTGAGATGGCATTGGAAGCCCCTTGACACATAATACGCTTCTGCTAAATATCAACTACCATGACCACCATCGCCTACCCTGTTATCTTTTATCAGCTAGGATGTTTCATTACAACGTTTAGAAAGGAGTATCCTCTCATTCCCAGGTAGGCTGCATCATCTCTAACGATATCCCAATAAGCTTGGTCACCAATACAGCCAGAAATGATAATGCCGCAAATATACGTAACCGGCATTTGTAGGTACACTTCACGAAAGGAGAAACTACGATTACGGACCAGACATTACCCTGATTGTTCTCGCACCTAGAAGGCAGACATGGTTATCTGCACTGCAATAATGAGGGCACTAAGGACCTCCAGCTCATCCACAGCCCGGGAATAGTAGGTAGAGCCATAGCGTTACTCAGGAAGGGGCTCCAGGTCCCAGGGGCGAGGGGCAGTGGCAGCTGAGTAAAGTTTCTGCCTTAGTCTTCTGCCGCTCATGGGAATGGAACACATGTTCAATTCTTGTTTCTTCTGTGATAACTACCAGCTTGAGAAAGAAATGCTAAAAAGACACATAGCCACAAAGGGAAAGAAAGAGCCAAGAAGACAATAGCACTTGAGAGCTGCAGTTGATGAACAAGAATGGACCCGAGATTGTGCATCCTCAGCTCTCTGTAGGGAAAGCCTGTGGGTATCTGACTGTGGCTGCTGAGCCCCAGGGATCCCGGGAAATGGAAAACTTGAGGTGCTCCTATCAACAGTGGTCTGGGAGGAGCTCGGAAGGGAAAGGGTGATTGGCAGTCTTCAGCTCTACCCCTCCATTTCACTCTCCTGGGTGCCTGCCTCCTCAACCTGGCCAGAGAATGCTATGACAGAACCTACCAGCAATGGGCATTACTCTGGATAACCTTGGACTATCCCACTGTTTTGGGGTTGATTATGCATGTACACATCTAGACCATCTAAAAATGAGCATCGTCATTAATGCAGACAGGCAAACTCAGAAAACAAGGTAACATTTTAAAAAGTCTCAAAGTTTGTACTCTCCCCCTTAATCTGTATTAAAACATTTTTCTTAATAACCCCAAATTTAGTACAAAAAGAAAAGGCCTTTATTCCATGCATATGCAAGCAACTCTAGTGATACTCAGTGGATTATTTAAAGGAAAAAAAAAACAAGAAAATAAGAGGGGACAGGTTTCCGGAGTGACTGGGAGTGGGTAAGGGGGAATTGGGTTGGATATGGCAATCATCCACTGTATACGTGTCTAAAATTGCCAAAGAATACATAAACAAGCCTCAAAAAACATAGAGACAGTGATGAGAGCAGCATCGGTAGAACAGCTCATAAAATAAATTGTTAGCATCTTTTGAGATGCTGCATACATGAAATAAGGAGGCTATTTAAAGAGAAGCATTGAAACAGCTCAAAGAGGCTCCTGACAATTAAAACCGCAACAGCAGGAGTGAAGATGTCAACAGAAGGGTTAGTAGGCAAAACTGACAAAAATCTCCCAAAAGTAGAACAGAAAGACAAGAATATGGAAAATAAGGAGGAGAAGATTGAAAAATGAGAGGCAGTCTGCAAGCCCTAGTATTTGAATATGGCAAATTTTGGAAACGAAGAATAAAATTATCAGTGAAATAAAGCAAATTTTAGATTTTCCTAGAGTGGAAAAAAAAAAAAACAACAAAAGCCCAGTACAGTGGATGAAATAAGGCCCACAGCAAGCATCCTGTGACCTCTGAAATGGAAAGCTAGGAAATGGGGGCAGGAGAGATGACTCTAAGCATGGCCACCTGAGTTAATCCTTGGGACCCTGGTGGTAGAGGGAGAGAGCCAACTCCAACGGGTTGCGCCTGGCCTCCACCCAGTCACTGTGCATGCACACACATACACACACATACGGGCAGGGAGAGAGAACAATAAATACATGCAATATTATTTTTCAATATGGGAAACTGAAATGCTCTTAAAAGCTTCCAGAGAAGGAAAAAAAGGTAAGAGAATCACGTTGTCACAATACAGAACAGGACAGAGACAATTAGCCCTGGACCCCTTTAACAGCTCATAAAAGAAAGGAGACATGAGGCCATCAACATCATGAGGATGATAGAGAAATGATTTCTGTCTAGAGTTCTAGGTGCAGTCAAATCCGCTCCTCAGATCCCTGCTTCCATGCAGTCTTTCATGAAGGGGAGAGAAAAGAAGAGGATGTGCAGCCCTCAGAGCCGAACATATCAGAACAGAACTCCCAGGAATGTGGTAAAAGGAGATCCCAAGAGGGTCCAGAACACAACCAGCCCACACTGGGACACTGGGGACAGTGGGAAATGAAGTCCTATTAGTAAAGAAAGAAAGAAAGAAGAGAAAATGAAGGAAATTGATAGGTTATTTTATTGATGGGTTATATGGGCAGGTTTACATCTTAGGGGATCAAGTCGTATCAATCCTCAAATGTCGAGCAACCATGGAAAAGCAAAAGGGGCCGTAAGTGGGGAGAAGACCAAACTTAATACAGGAGAGCTATATGTGCACTATAGCATGTGATACGGCTTAACTGGGAGCCATTTTGACAAAACCATTGTAATGAAGACACTAGCATTTAACTGTTTCATTATATAAGTGCATGGAGAGAGTAAGGAAAGACATATCCCTCAACTGCGCTTTTGAAAACTGCCAATGGATTTCCTACATATTCTTCAACGGTGTGAAGTCCTCTCAAAAAGTGAAAGCAGTCAAGCCATTTCAAAGGAGGTGGGTTAGTTAGAAATGTGGAAATAAATGAGCATTGTAAGAGACGACTGACACGGGAGTTGTTGCCTTTGTCAAGCAGGGTTAGATGGTGACCTGTAGATGAGGAACTTCTGTTTGCACCAAATCTACACAGAGTGTTTGACTTTTGAAAACTGTGCTCATGAATAGCTTTGTTAAAAGAAAAAAAAATAAGAAATGAAGTTTAAAATGTCCCTTTTGGCGTGTGTTTGGTCTTCCCTGGTCTTTCCTGGTTTAGATCCCATCACTGCTATGAAGTAATGTCTTTCCCATGCCCCAGCCCCAACCTTCTTCCCACCCCACTGTGGGGCAAATCTGAGTAAAGTCCTTGCAGTTTCCCAGACATGTCCATCCACCTGCAGGTCCCCCTGAAGAACGACATCAAGTCATTGGTTATTGGGCTGCTCAGGAGAAAATGCTAGTGGGGTCACTAAGGCAGAGAAGGGGAGCTAGAGAGAGACAGGGCGGAGCTCCTCCCCCAGTCCTTGCAAGTTTCTGGAGGAAAAACAGAACTCCTGAGCTTCCATGCCGCGTACACATAAGACTGAATTTAAGACCATTTATCTTGTGAAATTTCTCTTCACTATCCAGGCATATCTGGGATCCTAATGGTCATTCATACAAATAGGTTTAATTATATACTTTAAAAAAATATTGGCATTTATGTGAACCCTCAGGTCCCAAACTGAAGGAAGTTCTGGAACAGCATCTTAGCCAACAAGGTGGACAGCATAGGTATTCTCCTACTGTCTAACCACACAATTATGACCACCACCAAACTGTACAGTGATGACCACTGCCCACCCTTACAGTGATGACCACTGTCCATCCTTTCAGTGATGACCACCATCAAACTGTAGAATGATGACCACTGTCTATCCTTACAGTGATGACCACTGCCCACCCTTACAGTGATGACCACTGCCCACCCTTACAGTGATGACCACTGTCCATCCTTTCAGTGATGACCACCATCAAACTGTAGAATGATGACCACTGTCTATCCTTACAGTGATGACCACTGAGAGCTCGTTTTATGCATGGAAGAGGACACTAGTCAACAAGTGGGCAGCCCTAATTTTTACCTTGAGTCCATGATCTGTGCTACCTTTAAACCTCAGATTTCTTTTCTTGTTTACCATGAGCTCATGGAGATCCACCTGTCTCTGTCTTCAAGCACTTGCATTAGAGACATGCACCATCACACCTGGATAGGTTTTCTGACATAAAACAATATTCCTACCCTGACTATCTCACAAATATGCTGAAGCGATCATGGAAGATAATAAATACTTTGGAAATAGGACAGCATGTAACAGATGTCATACCTTATCATTATTCTTCCCACGTATAAGTTGGGTGGTTTATAATATTGCAATTTATACCATCTGGTTTATTTGAGGGGTTTCTTAGTAATGTTTTTTTCTCCTGCCAAAAAAGAAAATAGGCTCATTGTAGACATTTTGTAAATAATAAAAAATAAAGAAAAAGAAAAGAAAATTTATGCTTAATCTCATCATAAAGAATCATTGCTGCTGCCAGGCGGTGGTGGCTCATGCCTTTAATCCCATCACTTGGGAAGCAGACACAGGCAGATCTCTGAGTTCAAGGCCAGCCTGGTTTACAAAGCAAGTTCCAGGACTGCTAGGACTGTTACATAGAGAAACCCTGTCTCAAAAATAAAACCAAAACCAAACCAACCAAACAAACAACAACAACAAAAAAGAATTATTACTGCTAACACTTAACCCTCTCTCTTACTGCTCACTGGTTTTTATAATTTTTATAAAATATAGAGTAACGCTGGGCAATGGTAGCACACCTTTAATCCCAGTGCTCAGGAGGCAGAGGCAGGCAGATCTCTGTGAGTTTGAGGCCAGCCTGGTCTACAAGAGCTAGTTTCAGGACAGACTCCAAAGCTACAGAGAAACCCTGCCTCTAAAAACCAAAAATAAAGTATATACATATATATGCATATGTCTGCTATATATCTATACTTATTTACATCAAATGTAAATGTTATGGCTATTTTTGAGAATTATTAAATATTTCATATGGTATTGTCTATAATGGAAGAAAAGAGACACAGGAACTAGATGAGGTTAAGTAAAAAGTGAACACGCCTCATTTTTTCAGATTTATGTTGAATTGTGTGTGTAGGGGAGCAGAGTGAAGTGTCTATGAGAACCAGAGTGATCTGGTTCCTCAGAGCTGCAATGCCAGGCAGCTGTGAGGTGCCCAGCATGGGTTCTGGGAAGGGAACGGAGATCCTCTGTAGAAGTACTATGTGCTTTTAACCACCGAGCCTTCTCTGCAGCACTGCAGGTGCAACAGGGTTGATAGAAATGCAAAATGAATTTCCTTCTAAAATTTGCAAATTTCTGGTCATTCCAAATGGGCAAAAGAGGCTAAATTAATGTGGTAGTAAATGAATAATCCATAATGATAAGACTATGAATTCTAAACAAACTTGCTACTTAAAATTAAGCAACAAATAAATAAATCCCAAAGACATGAAACAGGTATCCTCGGTAATTTCAGCTCTGTATCTTGATAGATATATAAGCTCAAGCTGGAACATTCATTTCATTGGTTTCAGTTGACTATGTTTTTGTTTATTTGGGTTTGTGTTGTTGTTGTTGTTTTGAGACAGGGTCTTACTCCCATCTAACCCAGGCTGTCCTCAAACTATATTGTCCAGTATACCTTAAACTCAAAATTCTCCTGCCTCAGCCTCAAGAGTGTTGGAGTTGCATGCAGGTACCATGGTGTTCAGTTCTGGAATATCATTTGTTATCGAAAGAAAAGAGACTTCAGAAGGCTTGGGAATCCATGTGAAAATGTTCCCGCTGGCCAAAGATGGGATAATTTGAAAATAAATTTACTTAATACTTGAAGTAAGTGGCAATATGCTAGATATGTTCAAGTTCAAAAGTTCACTAATATTCTTTTCTTATTTACTTGCACTATTTTTAATCATGTATGTGGGGTCTAGCATGTGTGCGTGTGAGTGCAAGTACCCAAGAAATCAACTTGGAATTCCCTAAACTGGAGTCAAAGACAGTTGAAAGTTGCCCAGTGTGGATGCTACAAACCAAATATAGAGCTTTATATGCTCTTAACCCTGAGCCATCTCTCTAACCCCTCATGAATGGTTCTTAAACACACACACACACACACACACACGCATGCACGCATGCATGCACGCGCACACGCATGAACACTTGCACGCATGCAGGTTCGAACAGCCTTGCTTGTTTCTGAGAGATGCTAAGGAGCCAACTCATGTTTTGGAGATCTGGCAAGTGAAAGGAAGAATATCAAAAATGGACTCTACCTTTTTAAGATAACTAAGGAGCTCATGAGGGGTCATTTGTCTTTAGAGAAATATTCTGCTAGAGAGTAAAGAAGGCATGATGGACGATCACCTCTTTACCACCTCTGGGGCAATGATGAATCTGGTCAGTGAACACCAAAGGCTGCTGACATCACCAAGACAGATGGAAGCATCCTCGACCATCTATAAAGCAGTCCTGCCAAAAAATTAGCTCTGAAGGGGACCAAGCTTCTAGAATGAATGGCAAGCTTATGGGAAAGAAAGAAAGAAAAAAGAATGTGTTCAAACATCCTCCAGAAGAGTACACTAAGTAACTAGATTGTAGAAAATGTTCGGGTAAATCAGCAGCAACTAATTCACAAGAAAAGAGACCTAGATGGCAGGAAGCCTGTAGATCAGAGGGAACTTAGGAGACCCGCTGATCAATTACATGTGGGACTTACTTGGATGTTGTAAGAGACTTAGGAAACAGGATCATTTTAACAACAACTGGGTACTTTGATAATAGTGGTAAATTGCTGTTGTATTCAATATAAAACTTAATATTGTTAAAATAGCTCATCTTTTATAGTGATGGCTGCTGAGATATTTGTGGGCAAATGAAAGAATTTATTTCCAGAACTTTCAGTTCAAATAACATGGGAAGAAGTGAGTGTAAGTCAGTCAAGCATGACTGGACTGCAGCTAGGTGACGGCTGGAGTCAGTTGATCAACTTTGCTTCTGCTTAGAATTCTCTATAATGCATAAAAGAGAAGTCACAAGAATATTTACTACAAATCCTTCTCCAATCCTTCATTAAATATTGTTCTACATCATGACCTGTAGTGGCTCCGTAACCATCTATCATATGTCTGCGTGCCTTAAGGCATTTGATCATAAATTCATAGGTTAATATTTAAGGTATTCCCATTGGCCCTAGACTGCTCCTAACACTCATGAAATGGCTTCCTACTGTTCTCTGAGTCCTGTAATTATTTTCTTTAACGACATGAAATGCACACCAACAACCGTAGAGTCTAGGTGGAAAGTGACTCACAGCTGAGCCCCTTTGGGACAGATGGTTAGGTGGTCTGGGAATGCTGTATCCATATTCTTATATAAACAGGGCCAGTGACAGTCTTCTTGGTACTTTTTCCCTATGTTTCTCATCTGATGAGCAAACCCAAAATAAAACAGAAACACTATATCATTGTACCTCACATTTCAGAGTCATTAGTGAGTTACATCCTTAATATATATATATATATATATGTATGTGCGTATATTGTACAAAATACTTTTTTATATAAATTAGTCTTTATGCCCTTTGCCCTCTTTTTTATTGAGGTCTTTTTTTCCCTTTTCTTTTTATTATTTATTTAATTAAAGTATGTGTGTATTGCTGGTGCACACCTTTAGTCCCAGTGCTTGGGAAGCAAAGACAGGCCAGTGTGGTCTATAGAATGAGTTCCAGGACAGTCTACAGGCTACATAAAGAAACCCTGTCTCAATAAATAAATTGATAAATAAATATGTAAGTGCCTTCCTGAATGTTTGTTTGTGGGTACCTGTGCATATGCATGAAGGTACCTGAGGAGGCCAGAAGAGGTTGTGGGGTCCCCCAGAGCTGGGGTTACAGGCACTTGTAAACATTCTGTATGGGTTCTTGGAAGTGAACCCCAGCTCTCTGTTGGAGCAGTTCATGCTTCTAACTGCTGAGGCCAGGCCCCTGTCCAGCACCAAGATGTCTTTTTCCTGTATGTCTGTAAAACTCTACTATTGATTAAGGAATGCGAACTCGCATTTTCCCGTATGTTTCAAATACCTCACCAATACTTTGTTGTCCTTCTGACTTCTGAGTTAGACTGTCAGTACCCACAAAATTTTAATTTTACATAGTTCTTTACAATTTCTCCCATTTAATATGACATTTAAGAAGGTCTTCTATTTTTGCTCTTCCCCCATTAGATAAATTGTCACCTATAATTTCTCCTGGAATTTGTATGTTTTTAGTTTCACATAAAGTCTGGACATTTTTCAGACAGTGAAGGCACTTGCTGACAAGTTTAGCACTTCAGTTCCAATCCCAGAGCCAATAAAGTGGAAGGAGAGAGCTAGCAGAATCCCACAAGTTGCCCCTTGACCTCCACAGGTGCAGCATGGTACCTGTGCACACAAACACATACATAAATAAATGTTTCCAAATGTAAAGGAAGCAGCTCCCTTCAGGTACATCAGCAGGTAATCAGAATGTTTGCCTTTTCTGTTATGACCTAAAATCTTACCTTCTTTTGGGTTGCTTTGCCTAGTGATTAACAGACATGAGAGTGATAATATATCTTACCTAGTCAACATTTTGGGACAATGGCTGTGTGATTTACCTCTTGCTCTTTACCAGAGTTTTATTTAAGAGAATATTATTACAATTACTGTGATCTCTATGGCCAGATTCACAAAGTATCACATATGTGTATGCTAAAATAGCATGTAACTATGAAAAATAAGATATATATCTATATATAGATATATATTCATACACACACACTTCCAGTTATTCTGTAAACAAGAAAAATATTTGGACTAGACTAGTGTTAGGCCCTATTACTGCAGACATAGGCTGTTAGGCCTGAAAATACTGGATGATAATGTGACTTGGAACTAATGTGTGAATATTTGTCAAATGCTTAGCATGTACAGTATAGTGACTCATGCCGTAAAGGCTCTCAGACTTGAGTGAAAGTCGTTCTTGAATCTTTCTTGGTTGTTCTTTGCTCCCTTCTAGGTTATGTCTGCCACACACCCTGGACCAGTACATAGTCCTCATAGGCCATGGACTTCTAGAAGTAGGGGATGGAGCTGCCTTAGCTTTGCAGAAGGCCAGCACCTGCCCCTGACCTCCCTCAAGTGTAAAGAACATGTCTGTGCAGGTGGTAAGGAAGCCTGCTAGGCTATTGGCAGGATGAGGTGGGAAGGAAGGGGACGGGACTGGACAGGACAGAGGCCTTGGCTGAGCCATACCCTGGGATCAAGCAGGCTGAAGAAATGGAGAAGCATTAGCATCCCTTTTGAGGAGATCTCTGGGAAGTGCTCTCAGGAAAGAAATATCATGCAGGCAAGGTCAGCGGGAAGGAGGAAGTGCCAATGCTTGGTGGAGGCAGGGGTCGAGGTGGCTAACTCAGAGAGGATGCTTCTGCCACCAGATTTTGCCAGCTAGTCACCTTTGACCACAACAGATGCTGCTATTTTCTGACCAGTGTTTTCCCTGCTGTCTGGGAGCAAATGTCAGCGAAGGGGCACAATCTGACATGGGAATCATTACGTGCTGATCTGAAGCTCAGCCCCGCTGCCCGAACTGCACACCCTCAAGGGCGGATAGTGTAGCGTTGGCATGGAAATGGAGCTGAATTAAACGGAAGATCCCCAGCCTTCAGCTTGGTACACGGTTGGAGGCTCACAGGGGTTCTGCCGCTCTAGAACAGCAGGAGCTCATGGGCATTTATTCCCTTCACAAGCATTTTATTTAACATCTCCGCAGTGCCAGGCATTGTGCTGGGTGCTAGGAGACCCAGCAGTGATGAAAAATGTAGTGTGGTCATCCCACTTGTGGAACTGAAATCTTGCATTTTGAAAATAAAATGCATGCATAAGCAAAGCAATTACAACACCAACTTGTGGGATATACAATGCAGGAGGTAAACAGGACATTGTCATGAAAAGTCATGTGCTGATTTATTCTCAACAGGCTTGAGTAAACCAAAACTGGTACTGCTAGCTCCCTTCACTACTAATATAGTAATAATTCTATCCACCTGGTCAATACACTGTGGTATAGTCTATACAAGCTGGACACTAGCTATGACATTATTTAGACGAGAGTTAAAATAGTGACTTTCAGCAATTTACCCAATTTTTCTGTTTTATTTTTGAATTATGCTTACTTACTGCCTGTGTGTACATGCACACACACGGACATCGCATGCCAGCACCTGAGTGTAGATATCAAGATGTCTTAGGGTTACTGTCACTGGGATGAAAGACCATGGCCAAAGCGGCTTAGGAAGAAAGGGGGTTATTTGGCTTACACTTCCCTCTCACCGTGTATACCTGAAGAAGTCAGGGCAGGAACTCAAGGCGGGAACCTGGAGGCAAGAGCTGATTTGGAGGCCATAGAGGAGTGCTGCTTACTGGTTTGCGTTCCATGGCTCATTCAACCTACTTTGCCATAGAATCCAGAGCCACAAGCCCGAGGAGGGCACCACCTACCATAGTCTGGGCTCTCCCTCATTAACCACTAAGGAAGAAAATGCTCTACAGCTAGCCTGCAAATCTTCTGGAGGCATTTTCTCAATCGAGGATCCCTCCTCTCAGATGACTATAGTTGTTGACATAATCCATGACGTAACCCAAGCACAAATAGCACAAAAGACACATTATAAAAATCAGTCTCCTCTTCCTCCTCCTCCTCTCTTCTTCCTCCTCCTCCTCCTCCTCTTCCTCCTCCCTCTTCTCCTTCTTCTCCCCCTTCTTCTTTCTGGTTTTCAAGACAGGGTTTCTCTGTAGCTTTGGAGCCTGTCCTGGAACTAGCTCTTGTAGACCAGGCTGGCCTCGAATTCACAGAGCTCTGCCTGCCTCTGCCTCTCAAGTGCTGGGATTAAAGGCGAGCACCACCACTGCCTGGCAGTTTGCTCCTTCTATGTGGGACCCAGGGACAGAAGGCAGATAAAACCCCTTTTCCTGCTGAGCCACTCACTAGCCCTTGCTTCACTTCCCTCTGCCTCAGTTTCCTCATCTTTGATGTGGAGATACAGATCACTTGGCATGGTGCTGCAATTGAAAGGAGGGTCCTAGCACAGTGTTCAGGCCATGCTAGGCTCTTAGTGTTAACATCCATGTCTTAATTCAGTGAAGAAATTTTTGCTAAGGGTATGTAAATGCCAAATAAGCGGCTGACAGTTTAGAAGTAAAGAGTAGGGAGGACAAGATCCAACCAATATTTGAGATGTTTCTGAGTTTCTAAGTGTCCACCTTACTTGCAAGCAGACAACGTTAAGTCGTAAGTCGTTTATCCCCAAATCTCTTTCCCATCAAGCAGAAGGACAGTTCACAGGTTAGACAACCCATGGGCAGACAGCATAGGCGTTCCCTGAGTCTGTCTACCAGAGAGGAGTCGCTGCTTCACGTCTTGCCTTTTACAAATGTGGNTTTACAAATGTGGCTTGGAAAGCCCAGGAGCCTGTGCATTCTGACATTAACTTTCCATTCTCAAGCTGCTGAGCCAGCAGCACACCGGGTTCAGTGACTCGCCCCCTGTCCTCTGACATCCTACAGATGCCTCATCCCATCCCGGAAGCTCCAGGCCACTCCCTAGGACTTCCAGGAACTTCTCCTGCCCCTGCAACCCCATCCCTACCCCTCTGCCCACCTTTTTAGCACTCCTCAGCACTGCTTAATCTTTGCTCCTTGCTGGGTGGTTCTGCCTTCTTTGTTGTAGGCTCCCCCTTGGGGCGAGTGAGGGCTTGAGAGGATCCACAGACCAGAGGGGTGAAAGGGCTCTGCTTGGGTGCTGGATTATTGGGATTAATCCAGGCCCTCATGATAAACAGGAGGTAGGGCTAAGGGGTGAGGGGAACTGTTCTACAGAGCTTTAGGCTTACAGCAAGCTTCCCAAAGCCTGAGACCATGGTCTAACCCTTTCCTTACTCTAATTGTGAAAGTCTGCTGGGGCTTATCAGTGGGTGTCTAAATCCTATGTGACCAGCTTGGTATCAGATGGCAGGCGGCAAGCATTGGCCTTCGCCCCTCTGTGACCCCTTGCCTGGAATCTGGAGTACCCACTTCCAGAAACCTTTCTGTAGCAACTGCTGGTCTCCGAACAGAAGGGTTTTTTTCTCCCAAATAAATATGTTTCCTAATTAAAACTTGCCCTTTAAAGACTCACATTTTCTCTGTTTTCTTTTCCTTGTAACATATTACAGAATCAATAAGGGCAACGCAAATATCTTTAATACATACAGCTCTGACGACTGTAATACCGCATCTGCCTCCACAAAAGGGCCCCCTCCCCTCTCCAGGCCAGCAGATAAGCTCCCCTGGTTTGTTAAATGCCTTGGTATTTTGCTCTGGATGATAAGGCTTGGAAGGCACTTAGCTTTTCAGGGGAGTGGGGAGGGGCACCTTGAAAAGGGGTAGAGTGTATAGGGAGGCTGCCCAGCCTTGTCTGCATTTTCGATGACAGTCTTTAATTTTTATTATGAAAAATAAGGAACATTCATTATGCAAGTTAGAGAACATACAAAAACACACAAAAAAAGGAAATACCTGTAAGTCATAATCCCACCAACCTGAGGCAATCATACCTAATAGTTGACAGATTTTTGTTTTTCTTTCCTTTTGCTACCTAGATATTCTTGCTAGAAGATTTCAAAGTATAATTATCAATTTTGAATTCTGGTTTAAATTTTTTAGATAATTACAGTGATATTTTAATGGTGTGAAAGACTAGACAAAATATACTTTAAGAGTAATTGCATAATATTATCACAAAGCTTAATTCCCTTTTTACTTTTCATACTTGTCCTTTCAGGTTGTTTTGGTCTCTGTCTCCAGCACTATAAATGATGTAGGTCTTTCGTAAGCAGTGTCCCAGCCTTTGGTGCTATACATGAGATAGCATGTATAGCTACCATACAGGAACATGTGCAGCCAACCACAGAGTTGGATCACATGATGATAGCAGCCTTCATTTCCTCTCTGAAAGCTCTGCTTCATTACAGACTTGCTCCACACTGCAACGAGAGTCATTCCCAGGATAACAAAACTGGAAAACTGGTCGACTTCTAGCCCCACCCCATCTACTCAGACACCCAAAGGTGCTCACTCCGTCCCCAAGCTTTCTGATCGCTCCTCATCTTCTTCATTACAGCTGCCCCAGTTTTCCTAAATGACTGGCTTGGCCCTATCTTTTGTCTCCCCGAGCTACCCACCTTCCTTATTTTTCCCCTCCTGCTGCCGAATCATCTTGGGTCAGATGCACTCAAGAGCACATCAATCCCAAGCAAAGAACCTTCAGTAGCTTTCTCCCGTTCCCAAGTAAGCTTCGGCTCTTGGGCTTCCGTCAGACCCCTCCATCACCGAAGCATGCTTACTGCTCTGCACTTGATCCAGTTATGGCTGCCACATCCAGGTATGCTTCAAGTTCCTCATGCATCTGTGCATGTCCTGTACTGTCCCCTGGCTGAGAGAGCAGCCCCTCTCTCTTCCCACTCTAGCCTGTCTTGAGAAGCTAACCTTGCAGGAAGCCTTCCCTTGGCCCCTGAAACCAGGATGGACACCCTGGGCTCACACTGCACCTTTCAGGCAGACACACCTCCACATGTGTCCCTTCTTAAAGACAAGGATTGGCTCTGCTACCTCATTTTTCTTGACCTGCTAAATATTTCAGCTGCCTATTCATTTAAATGGAGGATAGTCTCCTATATATCCTCCACCCAAACCAGAAATGAACATGGGCATATTATTATATAAATTTTACTTAACTGTTGCCGGTTCCCCCACTAATGTGCTACCTAGGATCACATGTCACGTTTGTTGTCATATCAACTGAGCTGTTCCGTGATCTGAAACTACTCTGGAGTCCTGTTCTTGACTTTGCTGTTCTTGAATAACATGTGGCATTTGTATGGAGCCCTCAGTTTGGAGCTGTTTTATATGCCTCCATGATTAATTCTGGTTATTTACTTCTTGCAGACATATCATAGAAATGGCATTATGTCCTTTATCAAACACCATGCTGGGGGCCCATGATGCCTGTCACTGTCCCTATAACGTTAACTTTGATGTTTTGATGAGGACAGATCCTGACAGTTTTCTGGTCTAAAGTTACTATTGTCGCTTTGAGAAGATCTGAATCTTGGGAGATACTCTGAGACTAGGTGATTATCTTGTTTCTCATTTAGTACCCACTGCTTTCAACCTCAGGGTCTGTCTTCCCATCGCCTGAAGAAGGTACATAGCCAGAAGGTAATTTCCAACGTTCTCGCTTTCAAACATCCCTTATCATCCCCATCATGAGTCTTGCGGTTTTAATAAGGTCTCTACGTGCCACTAAAGAAGCGGTACTTGCTCAGAGCGCGTGTCCTTTTTTTCTCATTGTGTATTTATGAGACATGTCTAGGACACTGAAGTCCAGAAAGCAGGGATGGTTGGCTTCATACCTGAGTGGCCAGAGCCCTTTACATACTTGGCACAGATCAGATGGTCAACAGGTACTCGCTGAAGGACATAATGTGACTGCCACTCTTGATGTCTACAGTGAGGGCATGTAGTTGATAAATGACTTCCAAGACTTGACATTTCACTTAGTCTCCAAGCCTTTGTCATTGGTCAGTGTTCACCCATCACAAGGATTTTAAGATTAGACCGACTATAACGCAATCTGCCCATCTCCATTTTTTGCCTTCCTGCACACTAAAGTGGGGATACCCAGAACCCCCAGTTTTTAAACCAGGATGGCTTTGTAATCAGCACAGGGTCTCTGGAACACATAGTAGCAGGTTTGTGTGCTTGTTTTTAAAGGCCTAAGCTTCCTTCCACATCAGCATGAAATCAGCACTGCCTCACCTAGCCTTCCGAAAGCTCTTTAGAGAGAGGTAGCAGAAGGTAGGAGAGGTGAAGGAAATCAATGCCGAGAACTTCCTAAGCACTCCAGGGCCTCCTGTCCATTGTTCTTCCTTGTGAGGTGGCTATAACCCATTTCACAGGTGGGAAGACTGAGACTGGGCCAGGGAAATACTCTGAAATCAAGTCCTACAATAGCCAGCCTGAAGCAGGCTGCGGGAGGGAAAACCTTTAGTCTCTCTGCAGAAAGCCTCTGTGAGTTCAAGCTGTCTCTCCATCACAAACAAATGTCCTTGCATTGGTAAAGGGCTGGCAATTATGATCCAGATTCAGAAGGGAAGGAAATTTCTTGGGCTGTATTCAATGCTGTCCCCCCCCGCCCCCCTATGATTGCTACCGCACGGCTGGCTCAGAGCTGTTACCATGGTTTTGGGGAAGGTGTCCGAGGAAGGCCTTTCTTTAAGACATCTTGCATGTCCAAGGATGGAACCGTTAATTACCTTGGCCAAGCAGCAGCTGCGACTAGCAAAAACAACCCGGGAAAAAGAGTTGGAGGTGAGGGTTGGAAAGGCATTTCAGACAGTTGGGCAAGGAAGGGGGCCAAGACCAACAGAGAGGTGTGAGGAGAGAGAGGAGTCAGGCAACACAACATACTAATAAACAACTCCTAAGGGGGAAGGAATGAGAACAAAAGACAAGAGGGAAGTAGAGAAAAGTAGCGACAGGGAAGGAGAAAGTTTCCGAAAGGCTGTGAGGAAGCCGGAAGAAAGGGTGAAAAAGGAATCCGAGAAAAATACTGAGCATGAAGAATTCCAGAGAGAAAATGAGATGAGGAGACGGAGAAAGCAGCCCAGAGAAGGGGAGGAAGGAGATAAGGGAGGACATGCACACAACAGAGACGTGTGAGCGGAGAGGAGGGCGAGCGGCCACGGGAGGAGGGGCTCATCACCTGTGTGGCGCCCCCCGGCGCCGTGGCGCAGCCCTGCTCCAAGCATTGCTCGCCG
>LOEQ01003640.1:21549-37906 GCA_001685075.1 Bramus lutescens | reverse complement strand
ACCAATGAAAGTAACACATAGACAGATGACCCTCCTACATCATGTGTGTGTGTGCGTGTGTGTGGTGTGTGCGCGTGCGCATGCGCGTATTGGTGGGGGTGTTCTCAGTCTAAGGGTTGCAGAATGTCTCCAGAAGAGGAGCAGGGCACCTTTGAGAACTGTTTCACAATGAGTCCGGCAGATTCTTGAAAGCCTGGGGTTCGAGCAGTTGTAGTAATGTGCCCAGACCAAGAGCTTCAGATGGCCTGCAGAGTTCCTTTGATTGCCGTCCTGGGAGGCCACAAGTATTCCTCCCTTTCTGACATCTTAGCTTCTCAGATGAATGGAGCAGGGTTTGTTCTGCCCCTTCCCAGCTTATCTTATAGGAAACATCAAAAAATTTAAATATAAAGAAAACACTCAACTTTTTTTACCCCCCTTTGGTATGGTATCAGAAGAAAAAAAAAACCTTTTACTATGTTTTGGCAAGGATTTATGCTGATGAAAGAGCTAAAAGGCAAAGATAAGCTTTTAAAATACATACGAAGCAAAGAGCACAGTGGATTAGAAGAGAAATATTGAAATTGCTTTCTATTAAGGGAGCTTTAAAATCTCCTGCCCTCCCTCCCTCCCTCCCTCCCTCCTCCCTCCATCTCATAGGTACATATGTACGAGTAGAAAATGCCACATGGGGGACTGGAGAGATGGCTCAGTGGTTAGGAGCATTGCCTGCTCTTCCAAAGGTACTGAGTTCAATTCCCAGCAACCATATGGTGGCTCACAACCATCTGAAATGAGGACTGGTGCCTTCTTCTGGCCTGCAGGCATACACGCAGATGAAATATTGTATAGAGAACAAATAAATAAGTAAATAAATAAATAAATAAGAATACACAATAGAGTCTACCTTTAAAAAAAGAAAGAAAGAAAAAAGAAAATGCCACATGGAAAGTCTCACTCTGAGGCATGATTCGTCACAGCCATATTGCTAGGGACTAAAAGGATGTGTCCTCAACCCTCAAGTCTCTTCAGGGGACACAAGATGGAGATTTGAATAGGCCATTGATGTCTAACATGTCCAAACTGTGACCATGTGGCCAACTCTGACCTCTTACAATCAACCCAGGAGATGGGTTCTTTTTCACTAAAGAAAAGAGGCTGGGGAATCTTGAGCAACCTAAGCCATGGCTAGTGACATGGGTTGGCACCTTAGCTAATTCCAAGGGCAGTGTTACAGTGCCAGGACTGGAAGACAAATCTGTTCACTGCAGATCTCATTTTCTTCCAGCGTTCACTTCCTGTCCGTGACTCAAAGGAAGGAGCAATGGGGCCATCCCTGTTGTCTCCTAGAGAGCTAGGAAAGAGCACCCCGTCCTGGAGCTATGGTTGCTGTGGGTGCCCATGTGAACAGGAGGAGCAGAACTCCTACCTGTGGCCATGAGTCCTGGCTTCTTCCTCAGCCGCTCAGGTGGCTGGTAAGCCTCGGAGTGAGTCATAGAGCAGACAAAGGCACTGACTCAGCGCGGAGGGAGGCACCTCCGTTTTTAATTCCACATTACCATGGCTCACAGAAGTTGTTTTGAATTCTTTCCTATGTATTTTTGAAAAGCCAGGTGTGTGTGTGTGTGTGTGTTATGCATGGGGTGCACATGAGTGTGTGGATGTACAATCATATGTGTGATTGCCCATAGGGGCTTGAAGTTGCATTATTTATTGGATTGGGACAGAATCGTCACTGAACCCAATCTTGACTAATCTAATTATCCAGCTTGCCCAGGGATCCCGGTCATTGTCTAAGTGCTAATGGTATAGACGGCCGCCGTTTCTGCCTGGCTTTTACAAGGGATCTCAGGATATGAACAGCACTCACAGTGCCAGTATTTTATCCACTGACCCACCTCCCAAATTGTTGCATGCCTCCTTTTAAAAACACCCTTTTTGAAGTATGAATAGATGTAAATAAAGTAATTATTTAATGTATATAATCTCACAGGTTTAGAAAGAAGAATATAGTATTGTGGTGAAAGTCCCACCACAGTCAAGGTCATAAATGCACCAAATACTTCCAAGGATTTCCCATCTCCACCTTTAAAAATGATTAAAAGCATTTAAATATTGGTGGTGAATTTAAAACCATATATACCTCCTTGGGAAATTTTAACACCCATTAAAGTACTGGTAACTCACTGGACTGCACAGATCTTCAAAATAGATTCAGCTTCTATGATAATGACTATCCTTTAGTCAGATGGCATATATATCATTTTACTACATTATTTCATTTTGGGGTTAGATAGCCTTACTTCTAAATATTGTAACTAAGAACTCTGACTAATAAATTGGCCAAAATTTCAAATTTATTTAAAATTAAGAGTGAGGAAAATGATTTTTAAACGTGGAAGTTCTGTTTGAATACTAAGTATGAAGACAGGCTTTGGTTTGAGACAGATCCTCTCTCTTTCCATCCCTCCTCTCTCCCTCTCTGTCTGTCTCATTTTCTCCACATATACACATTCATACAAAAATACAAGCTTACATACATACATGTGTGTGTCCATGCACTTATGAGTACTTTATCCACTGAGACATCTCTCCAGACTGTAACTTTCATCCTTTCTCAACTACTTTAAACCTATACCACCAAACCTCCAAAGTTAGAAGAAATATGACAACACCTTTTTCTAACTAATCATTTCGAAGTTTGGCATATCAGATATACAACAACACAGCAAAAATCACATGAGAATCTGGAGACAAATAAAATCTATAAGAAGGAAGTATATTTTTAATTATAGGTTACAAGTTACACAAATACTCCCAATCAAATAAAAACAGATGAGGATGTGAAACATCGAAGATCTTACTCTCACCAGTTGTGAACAACAAAAATTAATGATTATAAGCCAACTTGTTTATTAGGTGTGCAAAGAGATACCAGAAGTAATGGTGATGACCTCTCTTAAAAAGATTGACTACAAACATTTCTGTGGTAGAAAAGCCAAATGATAGATTTCCTAAATTTTCTGTGTGTTTAAGGAGATAAACAGCCTATAAGAGAAATTTTAACAGACAACCTCAGGCCCAAAACCACTTCAAAAGGTGTATCTTAAAACTGGTAAACTTAAGCAAAGTTAGCAAGGAACTGTGTCTAATGTGTAAATATTTATTAAATATGTTCTGTTAATAAGAATTAGAAATAACTGCATGCCCATCTCTAGTAAACAGGCTGCATGCATTGTGATAAATGCACACACGGTAGTGTTTTACCCTGCACTGATTACACAAATCTATATTTAGACATGGAACACTTCTGCAGTGTGCTGAGAGAAGAGCTTTGTGCAGCTCATATAGTCCCATAGACAAGAGACAGACCACTGTAAACATGGCTGAGAGCCCATGCCCTCCTCCTCACCTGCCTTCCACATCACCAAGGACCTAAGTCTCTGCATCCATGTCACCTTTGCCAGTGGTTTTTCCTTCCTCTTCTGTTTTTCACCTTTGCTCTCTTGGTGGTCTCAAGGTTCCCAGGAAATATATTCTTGCAAGTACATTAAAGGGAATGAAGACCATAAGCACAGACATAGGTCAATGTTGGGTTCTTTGGGATAGTTTCCTGAGAAACAGGAAGCAGCAACAACACAGCTGTACTGATGGACAGGGGTTTTCTGATACCTAGTATCTCTTCCCCTCAGTGCCAGTCCCCTGAGAAAACTCCCCCGTCACCCTCTGTATTCCACATTGCTCTGTGCTGCCACCATTTGATAACACTGGGCTCTCCATTGCGGTTAAAAAAAAAAGTCAGTTGTCATCTGAGAAGCAAGAGTATGTGCTGTACAGTGACTTGGGTTCAGACTTTTATCCCTGTGTGACTAGTCATAGTACTTCCAGTACTGAGCAGGCCCAGATCCTTACCCAGCTATAACAGCCCTCTCTTCCAGGGAGATTGAAGTTTCCAGGAAAACAGACGCTATCTCTGGTCCTATAGACCAGGTATTTTCCACTCTTGGCAGAGTTCAGTGAGGACCTTTTAACATCCCAAATGTCACAAAAGTTATTTTGCCTCCTATACTTTCAATATTTCTGTACCTAGAAATCTTTATTGCCCACAATGCAGAAAAATCTATGTGCTTAACATAATATTCTTCCTTACATTCCTTCCTTTCCTACCTTCTTTTCCTTTTCTTTCATTCTATCTACCTGTCTGTTTTGCCTTTCATTCTCAAAAGTGTGCTGATTTGGATAATAAACTTTATAATCACCAAAAAGCTACCTAGGAGACTGAAGCCACATGTCTCAGGAAACCCACGATCTTGCACATTCCAGGACAGGTGGTCACCCTGGCTGTAACAGTGACCGAGACGACTTGAGGATAACCCACCTTTCCCCTTGCAGATCACATGGGAGGCTACGGTCCTCTACCCAGCCCTCAGTCAAGATGTGTCTGTGTCTGGGCCATCAACTTAAGGATGAACATCTCAAGTGTGTGAAGCCTGCCTTCTTCACTACTGTATTAAACATTGTCCATTATCTAGGTTTACCTGGAACCACATAGGAACACAGGATATGGGTTTCAATTCAGGAAAATTTAAGTTTGGTCACCAAGTCTATATCCCAAGGCCAGCAGCATCATTCAGAATCTTGCAGGTATTTGTTACCAGTCGTTTCCTAACTATGATCTTAATTCTTACTTTGCAGGTCTATTCCATACTGTTAACAAGGGAGAGACTGAGTCATCATGCCTACTGGGAGCTTTAACTACAAATGTGAGCTGTGAGACTTCCAGGAATCTCTGTCTCAGAAGATCAAAGGTGGTGGTGGCCAGTGTACCAACTTGCTCCACGCCAAGGAACTCAGTTTTCTCCCTCTGAATTCTTCCTTGCATTTAAGAGGTTGAAATCTTGGAGAGTGTGTGTCCTAGTATTCTTGGCAGTGAGATTTCAAGTTAAATTCTTGAGGCAAATGGCATTCGCATGTGACATGAAGGTCCAAAATATTGCATGGTTTCAAATGGGAAATTTGTAGTGCTGTCATCCTTAGCTTTGATGGGCAAGTCTGGGAGTTCTGCACAGAAAAGGCTTCAAGTAGCTTCCTGGAAATTCCTTGAACCTGTGCTGCTGGCAACCAGTGATGATGGGCCAATGTGTTCTTGAACAGCTAGAACTTTTAATTCTTGAACACTTGACTGCAACCAGAACTCAGATGACGCCATCAAGTTGGTGTCCTCAGTACTCTAGTTATAGAGTTCTCTAATTCTCCATCTTCAATCTGCTTAAACAAACACGTTTACTTCCCTTATTGACCCCCTCACTGATAATTTGGATCTAGTAAGTCATTTGTAGACGCCATGCCAAGCAGAGGAAAAGTCACCTCCTGGTAAAGGGAAAACTGTCTTACTGTGGATAATGCTGGAGGGTCCTCACACTCAGATTTTGTTCTTCATACTTCTCTGGAACAGAGGCCGTATTTCTGGTACAGAATCCTTAGGAAATTGTTTAGAGGAAACAGCCTTAAAGCATGGCATCTGATTTTCTCATTCCCCAGAGAAGAAATATTATACAGGAGACACCTCTTTCTATACTGACCAGAATCAGGGCTCATCTACCATCTTATCTGTTATGAAATCACAAACTACTCTCAAATCTTAGTGTTCTGTGAAAAGTTTTCACAATACTTTGGATTAACTATATTGGAGTTTTTACTGCCCTGTGTCACCTCTATTCACCTTAAGTGACTGTTCGGGGGATCTCTCTGTTTATATCTCTGTCTCCCGCCCTTCCCCCTCTCTTACCATCATTACCATCATCATCATCATCATCATCATCATCATCATCATCATCATCATCATCATCATCATCATCATTATCATCATCATCATCATTTTTCCACATCAAGACATAATTGAGGTCGTCCCATCCTGGGTATTTGTTCCCTACATGCTGTTGTAACAAACTACCATAAGTTTGGTGGTGTACAATAAAACATGAGTCTGAACTGAACCACAAGTACCCAGAGAGCTGGGCTCAAGGCAAGGACATGTATTCTGGACTTTGCCTGTTCTAGAGGCAGATACTTCCTGGACTTCAGTTCTTTCCCAATCTTCTAGGTCAGCAACATGGGATCTCTCTGACCATTCTCCCCACTCACATCCCCTCTGATTGTGACTCTGTCATCACTTTTAAGGATGCTTATGATTACATTGAACCCATTCACATAATCCCAGATAACATTCCCACCTCAAGGTCTTTGATCATTGTTTTGTGAGAAGTTCCCCTCCTCAAGGAAACTCATATTAACAGAGTCCAGATATTGTGATACATACACATATCTTGTAAGGGGGTGTCATTATTAAGTCTCCCCACAAAGAAAATACAAATTAATTTCCTTTGTTTTCAAAAGCCTGGCTTTTAGCTTTTTGAAGTCTCTGCTTGGTACAGACATAAGCAGAATCCTCTACAGTTCACTAAGTAGTGACCTCAGCTATGTGGGCCAGTTTCCAGGGGTTGCCAGAGAAGACAGAGAAGACAACTTGGAAGGAAAAGTTATAAAGCTGTTGATGAGATAATAAAGATATACAAATCAGTATTAAGCCATACACATGTGTAACTAGTATGGTTATTCCTTATTAAAAATCCTTTTGAGATATGTGTTTCTATTTATTTACTTATATGTATTTGTGTATTTGGGTGAGGGAGTAAAGGGACACCTGAATGCCGCAGCGGAAAACAAATGGTGTTCAAAGTACAAATAGAAAGACTCAGTTCTCTTCTTCCCCCATATGGGCAGCAGGGACTGAACTCATATTGTCAGACTTGCTGGAAAGTGAAACAAGATATATTATTTTGTGATAATAGTGTTAGAAGGCTTCTGGGTTCCTAACAGCTAGGATCCAAAAGTAGAATGCAGGGAAATGAGAAATAAGATGAAAACAAAATCCAGCTAAATTCTAACACAGGCAAAATCCACTGATTTCAATGTAGAGAATGTTGAATTTTATACACCTTTCACACCAACTCATTTTACCAAGCTGCCTATTTACTTAAACCTCTGCTATTGCAAACAACATTTCCTTTTCTGGCTTTAATTTATGCATATTCATTTCACTAGAGACCTTCTCAATTCTTCCCAGTTGTATTGTTTCTTTTCTTGATTTTGAATACCAGAATGCTTTCTCTTTTAATTCTCTCCCAGAGGACCTATTCTACCACTTCAACGCCCTCAATAAAAAGCAGAGATGTCCTCAAAGTTCAAAGTCTCATCACAGGCGTAATTCTCCTTGTAGTACAACCATGTACTCAGACTGTTCCATTACCAACAATGGTCAAGTTTCAGAGTTTTGTATAAACATACCAAATGACTTCACATTCTTTCCTTTCAATAAAGACAAAATTGAAAAATTTACCCTTTGTCCTTGAGCACTGAATTCCTCCGGGCTATATACTAATGCTCAGGACACACTACATTCATGGCAGCTATAAGCCCTCCTTTCTGGTGCCAAGACTCAACCTCAGTGCCATCTTTGAGCTGCTCTTGTTAGCATGTTATTTTATGTCACCAAATAATGAAGAATGTCCATAAAAATACTTTTAAGATCAGCCTCTTCCTTTCTATTCCACTGATACCACCCTTATTCTCAAAGCAGCTACTATGATCATCAGATCATTGTGCATGGTCCTTGGGTCTACTTTCCCAGGGTCATAAGAAGCCTTGCTAGTCCTCCCATCTGTCTAACTGTAGACACTCCAGCTGGTGGTCATTGGATCATTGTCATATGTCCAACATTTCTTTCTTTTTTCTGTTTTACTATTTTTATTATTTATGAGTGAGGGTGTATGTATATGTGTACATGTTTGTAGGTATTGTATATTTATGAATGTGTGTATACCTGTGTGCATGTGTCTATGTGTGCATGTGTATGTTTCTGTGTGTATACATTTCTATATGAAGCTGAAAAATGTTTTTACAATTTCTGTGAATGACCATGTTGGAATTTTGATGGGAATTGTGCTGAATCTGTAGGTTGCTTTTATTGGATGGCCATTTTTACTATAGTAATGAGCATGGGAGATTCTTCTACCTTAAGATCAGTCTCTTCCATTCTATTCCACTGACACCATCCTTGCTCTCAAAGCAGCTGCTTGATCAGTAAATCATTATGCATGGTCCTTGGGTCTACTTCAATGTCTTAAAGTTTTTATTATACAAGTTTTTCACTTCCTTGGCTAGAGTTATCCCAAAATATTTTATTTTTATTTGAAGCTATTGTGAATGGTGGTGTTGCCATGGTATCACAATCTGTCATTTGTATACAAGAGGGCTATTGATTTTTGTGCATTCACTTTGTACTACTTTGCTGAAGGTGTTTACCAGCTATAGAAGTTTCCTGCTGCAGTTTTGAAAGTCTTTTAAGTATAAAATCATATCATATTCAAATAAAGACACTTTGACATCTTACTTTCCTGTTTATATCCCCTTGGTCACCTTCAGCTCTCTTAACTGTTATAGCTAAGACTTAAAGAGATGGATAGGAATGAACAACCCTGTCTTGTTCTTGATTTTATTGGAATTGCTTTGAGTTTCTCTTCATTTGAGTTGATATTGGCTATAGAATTTGCTGTAAATCTCCTTTATTATGTTGAAGTATATCCCTTGTTTCCCCAGTTTCTCCAGGACTTTTATCCTGAAGGGGTATTTGATTCAATCAAAGGTCTTTTTAGCATCTAATGAGATGATTATGTTGTTTTGTCTTTCAGATGGCTTATGTGGTAGCTTATATTTATGTTTTCTTATGTGGATCAAATCCTACATACATCTCTGGGATGAGGCCTACTTGGTCATGGTAGATAATCTTTTTGGTGCAATATTTGACTCAGTTTGCAAGTACTTTGGTGAGAATTTTTATATCTATGTTTATAATGGATATTGATTTGTAACTTTCTTTCTTGGTTGTGGCTTTGTGTGATTTTAGGTATCAAGGTAATTGTGGCTCCATAAAAAGAATTAGGGAATGAAAAGTTCTTCTCTCTCTATTTTGTAGAGTAACTTGAGGGATATTGACACAAATTCTTCTTGGAAAGTCTGATAGAATTCTGTGCTAAATCCATCTGGCCCTGGGCTTTTTTTTTTGTTGAGAAATTTCTAAATACTGCTTCTATTTTACTAGGGGCTATGAATCTACTTAAATGTTTATCTGATCTTGACTTAACTTTGGTATATCATATATATCAATAAATTAATTCATTTTCTTCCTGTTTTCCAGTTTGGTGGAGCACAGATTTTTTTTTAAAGTATGTCCTTATGCTTCTCTGAATTTCTTCAGTGTCTGTTGTGATGTCCCTCTTTTAATCTCTAATTTTGTTAATTTAGATCGTCTCCTTCTGTCTTTTAGCTAATTTAGTTAAGGTTTTATTAATCTTATTTATTTTTCTCAAAAAAAGAAGCTTTTCATTTCACCAATTCTTTATAATTTTTTGCTTGTTTCTATTTATTTTATCATCCCTGAGTTTGACTATTTCTTCTCATATATTTTTAAGCAGTATTTCTTCTTTTTGCTCTAGAACTTTCTGGTGCACCACAAAGTTGATAATATTAGATCGTTTTATTTTCTTTTCTTTAGGCACTCAGTACTATGGCCTTGCCTCTTAGGACTGCATTTATTCAGGTCCATAGATTTGGATATGTTGGGTATTCATTTTTATTCAATTCTAAAAAGTTTTTGATTTATTTCTTAATTTCTTGACCCATTTTTTATTCAGTAGTGACATTTTCAGTTTCCATAAGTTTATAAACTTTATTTTGTTTCTTTTGCTGTTGATATTCAGCTTTAATCTATAATAGTCAGATGGAATGTAGGGTGTTATTTAAATTTTCTTGTATCTGTTGAAACTTCCTTTGTGTCCAAGTATGGTGTCAATTTTGGAGAAACTTTCATAGGGTGATGAGAAGTAGGTATTTTTTTATGTTTGGGTGAAATGTCCTGTAAATATCTGTTAGGTCTATTTGATTTATGATGTCATCTAACTCCATCATATCTCTCTTTAGTTTTTGCATGTCTATTGGCAAGAATGGGGTATAAAAGTCACATACAACCACTATGTTTTTGTGGGGCTCCCACCAAAGACCATTCAGATACTGCCTAGGAGCCAATTGAAAGTCTTTATTTCAGTCCATTGGTGACTACACCTGAGCATTTGGAAACCAAGTGCAGCCCCAAGACCTTCTCAGGGTCTATATTTCAGCAAGAAAGCCATATTCTGCCTGGGAAGTCCACAAGTGTCCCTTCCCAAAGCTGCAAGCTAAGCAGATAGTTATAAAAGCAAAAATATGTGATTAGCAAAACCAGAGACATCAAACTGACTTTTGCAGAGAGCCTATATCATTGAGTTGATTTTTCTTCCCAGAATTGTTTTTCTTAAGTTCTTCCTTCCCATTTTTGGTACTGCAATCAGAAAGACAAAGTTTATCTGAGGTACCAAAACAGAGTCAACATAGTCAACCCACAGCCCTTGTTACAATGCAATATGTGATTTTGGCTGTAGCAGTGTCCTTTATGAACTTGGTTTCCTTGTGCTTGATGCATAAAAGTTTAGAATTGCAATATCCTCTTGGCATATTTTTTCCTTTGATGAGTATTCAGTGTTCATTATATCTTCTGATTAGTTCTGGTTTGAAGTCAATTTTGTCATATATTAAAATGGCTATACCTTTTACTTGATGTGATTATGATGTCTATTCTTAATATTAAGGTGTGTTTCTTGGATGCAGTGGAAAGATGAATCCTGTTTTTAATCTTACCTGTTAGTCTATACTTTTATATGGTAATTGAGGCCATTAAAAATTAAGAGTTAGAAATGAGAAGTGTTTATTATTTCTGCTATTTTGGTTTGTATGGTGTGAGCTTTCTTCCTCCCTTTTGATTTACCGGTCTGGAATCATTCATTTATTGTGTCTTCATGGCTGTGGTTAACCTTTTCATACTGAATTTTCTCTTCTGGTGCCATCTATAGAGTTGGATTTGCAGATACTGCTTAAATTTGTTTTATAGTGGATATTTTTATTTCTCTGTCTATTGTGATTAAAGTTTTTCTTGGTGTACTGGTCTGTAATCTCTTAGAACATGTAGACCATCTGACTGGTCCCTTTTAGCTTTTAGAGTCTCTATTGAGAAGTCATGTGTTATTTTAACGTAACTGCCTTTATATTTTACTTGGTGTTTTTTTTACTCTTCCAGCATTTAATGTTATTTCTTTGTTCTGTAGGTTTAGTATTTTGATTATTATGTCTGTAGGCAATTACATTTTTGTCCTGTATACTTGGTATTCTGAATGTTTCTTACACCTAGAGAGGAACCTTCTTTAGGTTTGGGAAATTTTCTTCTATAATTTTGCTGAAAATATTGTCTGTGCCTTTGACCTGACTTTCAATTTGAACTTTTTTACTTATTCTATTTTAATTTCATGTCTTAAACTATTTCATTATTTCATTTCACTGTGTTTTCACAGAATTTATTAGTGATGTACGTATATCCTCTCTAAGATCCATGAATACCTGAATACCATCATAATTGCTATTTTTAAGTCCTTGTCTTATGCTTCAGCTAAATTTCATTTCCTGGGGCCTAATGTAGTAGGGTTGCCGGGTTATGGTGAGGTTTTATTATCTTGACTGTTAATATTTATGTTTTTGTGCTGGTGTCCAGGCACCTGAAGTTAAGATGATTGAAGTGATTCTAAATGTTGATGTCTTTTCTTGTTTTTGTGGGGTGGATATTCCATTCCTTGGTTTTGTCTCTTTGAATCTTAGAAAGTGTGGTAACTGTGTCTCTCTGATAGTGAGTACTTCTATACTTTTGGAGGGGACAAAGAGAAATAGAGATAGACTAAGAAAATGGTGAGAAGGGCTGTGATAGAGAGCTAATGGGATCCTGTCCACAATAAGAGGCAAGGTCCCCAAGGATTTGAAGGTGGTGGTGGAATATGGGTTTTCTGCAAGTAGATTTCAGTAAGACAAAGAATATGTCTTGAGAGACAGGAATTAAAGAGTTGGGGGAGACCTGATTTTGTATCAATAATTGAATAATCCAGTGAGTGGAGTTAAGAGAAGAGGTAACTGAAAACAGGTTATAACAGGGCTAAGAATGAAAATAGACAGTTTATCACAAAGGGCAGGAAGAAAATTTGTGAATCACCCAAATCCAAGCCCAGTGTCACCACTGAGGTCCCAGGTAGCAAATGATTCCATGTATTAGCAGCTGACACAACAGATTAGAAACAGGCTATAAAGGAGGTCTGAGAGTCCACAGAAAGGAACAAAGCTACATTTGCACCAAGCTTCAGTGGGGTCCCCAGGCAAACCCATTTAATCCTTTTGTAAATCTTAGAAGTATATTACTAAGATATTAATTCTATTTTCATGAAACTTACCTAGTGTTTTCTTCCTGACGTCTTAATCAAGCCAAGATTCGAACCCAGATGCTTGCCTAGAAAGTCCACAATTTTTATTTTATTTTATTATTATTATTTTATTACTTAAAAATACCAATCCAAATTCCTACTTCCTCCCCTCCTCCCACTTCCTTCCCACTCCTTCCACACACCCTTCCCCCCACCCCCTCCAATCTTAAGAGACTGCAAGGCACTCTGCCTTGTGGGAAGTACAAGGCCCTCCCCACTACAGTCAGGTTGAGCAAGGTATACCTCCAAAGACAATAGGATCCCAAAAAGCCTGTGCATGCAGTAGAGACAAATCCCAGTGCCATTGTCATTGGCCCCTCAGTCTGCCCTAACTGTCAACCACATTCAGAGGGACTAGTTTGATCCCATGCTTGTTCATTCCCAATCCAGTTGGAGTTGGTGAGCTCCCATTAGCTCAGGCACATTGTCTCAATGGGTGAACCCCTGATGGTCCTGACTTCCTTGCTCATACTCTTCCTCCTTCCGCTCTTCAACTGGACCTTAGAAGCTCAGTCAAGTGCTCCTATGTGGGCCCACAATTTTAACCTTAACATCAACCGTACACCAATGGCCATGTAGATGACTGTTCCCCCCCTCCACACACACACACTCAATAGACAAATGTGCGTCACGGCAGTTAGAAAACCTTCTGAGTACTGCTGGTAAGTGATTTTAGTACTTGTTTCCTTTCTTCTATAATTCTCCCCATGTCAGTAATGCAAATTGAAAAAATAAATTTCCTATAGTAACATCCATTCTGTGATATCCTCCTGTTTCAAAGACAAACACAAATGAGTACAAGCAAAACTTGAGGAATCTAGTTAAACCTCCTGTATTAATGTCAGTGTCCTAGCATGGCATTGCTGTTTTGTAAGCTGTCACCATTTAGGGGAACCTGGGTAAATGGCTTGGGGAATGTGGCTGGCTTATTTATCACATGTGCAAGTGAATTTAGAAGTATTTCAACTACAAAAGGAGAAGAGGATAAAATGACTTTTATGGTCCTTTGGTGCTGCCCCAGGGCCTCTGCCAGATGGTTCCTGCCAAGAACTGGAATGGAAATTCAGTCACCTTTTCAGCAAGACCAGAAGGACATTAACTTGAGCTCAGGAGACTTGCAATCACTTTGCTTTTTGCTCTCTTGCCTAAAATTGACCAGGATGCAAATTTATATAAAACTGCATGGGCAATACTAAACGTCGCAGTGCCCTCCACAACATGTCGTACATGCATATATGTATACAAAATAATAAATAAATTTTCAAATAATTAAAAATATATACATGTATATACATATATACCACATTTGTTTATTTTGGAGAAGAAAATGCAAAAGGAAAAGCTAACAACAGCAAGTATATTTGCTGGTCTGTAGAAAGAAAGGGGTATGAATAGAAATAATCTATCACTGAACATACATCTCTATATGGAAAAAATAAAAAAAATAAAAAGTGAAGATGAAAAAAATCAAACTAAATTGACTACAAACAAAAATAATAAACCAAGTATACATCAAATATATAACCATATAGGAAAAAATTTCAAGGTCCATTGATCACTGTTCTTTGTCTGCATACTCTCATTTCTGAGGTTATAGATCAAAATCCCTGAGCTTCACTAAGTCTAAAGAGTCCTAGCTTGCTGTTGGTACCCCTCTTGTATTGGTTCAGAAATCATTTTGTTTTCAGGGAGAGGAAATGAGATGTATTTACTTGAGTGTGTTGGGGAAGTAGACATCTCATCATAGAGAAGAGAGATACAAATGTGGGGTGAGGAACAGAGAGGAAGACCTGCTACTGAATGAAAACTAGAAATTACTGGCACATTTGTAAATTTCAAAACTGTTTCTCAATTCTGACCACTGAAAAGAAGGACCTTCTGTGCCAGCTCAGCCTCCATTTTTCCAACTACCTACAACTTGTTTCTGAATACACTTCTAAGCCAAGGCTCCTTGCAAAAATTGCTTCTTGCAGTGTCTCATGGGGAGTAGAGCGAGGAACAAAGACAAAGCCCTACAGACAACCTTGCAACTCTCAAATACCCTCTCTTTCAATTCCTCTGGGTCATACCCGTTCTTGTCATGATGAATCTCTAGTTTCTCCCTATCCTCCTGACTTCTCACTCTGCACTGAATCCATAGCACACTCCATTTCCTTGACCTGCACACCGCCATTTCCTAAGTCAATGAAATCCTCGCCATCAGGCTATGAGAAAACCCCTCTCTGTGTCACCCTGCTCCTTGTGCATGATCTCACTTTCAACAGCAGTCATCAAAACTGCCTGCAGTGTTGGCAGAGAAACAATGTCTGCATCGTCCCTGAATTGGAAATAAAGCATATAATATACAGGTTGCTTAAACACATGATAGGACTTCTTGGAATCCACAACTCTTATATCAGAAACTCAACAGCTCCCAACTCTGTGTTGCTCCTTCCCAGAAACAATCATTTGCTTAACCGTTTTTCTTATTCGATATGCTTGAATAAATATCCTCATTCTGATGTTGTTTGATTGCCCTATTGATTTTCTATCACTAGCATGATAGCATAGGAGGGTAATCTCAGCATTTTGGAGAATGAAATATGAACACCTTGGGTTCTAGGCTAACACAGTTAAACAACAAAACAAACATTATCAGAGTTGACATCATTATGACTCTACAAATGCTGACAATTCCTTTCTTAAACAATTCACTAGCCATGTACCAACCTACCTCCAAGTAAAAACAGAAAACCCAATTCTTTGCTACAAACCACTCTGGTCTTAAATCTCCTTTAAGATTTTTTTAGTTGATGGGAAACCTGCACAGAACAGTTCTGTGACTTGGGCCGTGGGACCAGAATTTATCCCTGGTGCATGAACTGGTGTTTTGGAGCCCATTCCCTTTGGAGGGATATCTTGCTCAGTTTCAAAAGGGGGGGGGGTTGGTCCTGCCTCCTCTTGATATGCCAGACTTTGTTGACTCCCCATGGGAGGCCGTACCCTTTCTGAGGAGTGGATGGGGGATTGGGGGGGAAGATAGGGAGGGAGCTGAAGAGAGGGGAGGACTCTGGTTGGTATGTAAAATGGAAAAAATCTCCTAAAAATTTGCTTAGATTTTTAAATGTTCTCAGGACAAAAAAAAAAGTGCTGAGTAAAGAGATTGATATCATTTTAAAATACGTATTTCTAACAAAGCATTGCACTTTATACTATAAATATGTTCAGCTTTTTTATTATACACAAATTAGAATTTCAAAAAACTTCCTCGGAATGAAATTCAAAGGTATGACACTGAAATTAAGCGCAACTCTTAAAGCTAAGCAGGTTTAGCAAATGGGTAAAGGCCCTGTAAACAAGATGGCAGCCATCCCCTTAAATCAAATAGATAGGAGCAGGATTACTGGGGTTCTAGATAACATTTTGTGAACGAGGTAGAACATTTCGTTTAGAGTATGCATGAGTATATGTGAAGGTAGACATTTCTTTCAAATTTTAAATGCTTGTTGGGTTATTTTTCTGAATTTGCTAGGTATTTTTTCTTCTTTTACATTATTCCTTAGTCGATATTCATTTCAATGTTATATTTAATCACAAGTGCACTCAAGGACAAGGACTTCTTCAGAAAACATACAGTCTCAGTTTTTTTTTTAAAATCATAACTTATCTATATCTGTGGTTCTTAACCAGGAGCCAGAAGATAGGGATGTTTACTTCTATACTGGTTCGTAACAAGTTACCATGAACAGCTTACAGCTCTGTAAACCAGAAGTCTGCATCCAGGCTGGCTACACTCTAAGCTCAGCGTCGCACAAAACTAAAAGCAAAATGGAGTCGAGCTGCACTCTTATCTGAAGCTTGGGATCCTCTTCCGACTCCATTAAACCTGTTAGCAGAACCCAACTCACTGTAGTCTTAGGACTGAGGCTTCCATTGACAGGCTGGTTATC
>LOEQ01003639.1:239205-254691 GCA_001685075.1 Bramus lutescens | reverse complement strand
AGGCAGTGCTTAAATGAATACAATTTGTGTGTTGTTATTTCGTGTGTAAAGCTATCCGTGCGGGAGCCAGGCAGGATGAAAAGCAGGCCTGCCTGCAGCTCCTTCTACACATATGTATAAAGTGTGAGATCACATTTGCATTTTATGGAGCTTTTTCACTGACGTCACCATACAGTATCAAAGATATAACTTGGAAATTTAGATTTATTTCTAATTTTACAACTAACCTCTATTATTAAAATCTTCCAAGTAGATAAAAACCTCATGTAACAAGTTAACTAGACATAAAACCCTTTCAACTCAACGAATTCTATACACGTATAACTGGCATTCAGAACAGAAACTTAAAACCTAATTTTAATGAGGTTTTATTTTAAAAAGGCATCTTTTCAAGTTGAAAGACATTATCTTTTACTTAGTAAGTGTTTAGATTTCGAGCATTTGAGGTTTTTTGTTTGCTTGGTTGGTTGGTTTGGTTGGGTATTGTTTCGTTGGTTTTTTGGCTTGGTTTGGGTTTTTTTGCTCCAAGGCTTCCAAAGACAGGGTTGTTGCTACCCACAAAGATGAGACTTTCAAGAACACTCTAACCCACTCACAGCCCTTTTCTCTCTCATAGCCATGAAGTCAGGAAATTTGGGGACGGTAATGTTCTTTAGCAATCTTTAGGAAACACAACCTAAGTTTAAGCTTCTTATAAATTTTATCTTTTAAGATGAAAAATGTGAGTTATGTCAAAATGACTACTTTAAAAGCAAACTTGTAAAAAAAAAAAAAAAAGAAAGAAAGCCCGTATTTCCTCTTGTGCTAACAGCCTGGCAATACTGAACCAGAAAGCCTGAGTCTGAGTCACATATTTTCAGAGGAGTTGCCTAAGGGCGACATGGCTCAGCTCCCATTCTGAGGAGGAAAGCAATCTGAACGAGAATGAAGATATTTCAGCCACAGGATGTTGATGTTAAACCTGGAAGTACGAAAGGACATGTGGCTTGTGATCAGGATACACTTTATTGTCAGGAAAGCATCCGAATCTTTTGAATAAATACTTATAGGGAAAGTCACCATCCTTAAAGATAGATTCCTTTTTGGACACCAGACGGAAGAATTAGACCAGAAGAGAAACCAAAATGGGCTTGAACTTACATGAAAATTCCAGCTTCTATATATTCTAAGCAATTAAATCAAAATATGCATATGTACTATTCTAGGATTGTAGAAACCCTGTAGCATGCATTTTTCTGTAAGTTTAAAACTGTTTACGGGATTTTAACAGAAGTAAGTTTATGGGGACTTCTATGTTATGCACTTGATTAATCCTTTTTATCCTCAAACCACATCTCTATTTTTCTAATTCAAACTACATATATGCATATGTAATTTAATATAAATAGACAAAATAGATAGATCGAGATAATTACTTTGATTTTCGAGCACTTTGAATAAGTAATTCAATGCATAAGTACAAAAAAATGGTAGCAATACCAACCTAAAGAGAGGAGTCAATGGATTTGGAAGCCAGTGGAGTAGTGAGACAAATTTCTTCATAGACAAAACTGTGAACGTAACGTCAAGTGAATGTATGATGTTTGATCCTGGAAATCTCTGCAATAGTTTATTAACTAAATTATCATCCCATTCTATTGATTTAACCATGCAGTTCATTATATTTTAAATGAAATTGTGTTAGAGATGTAAAGACAAAAATCATATATAAACATATATATATATATATATTCCTTTGACAAACTAGAAAGAATTAAAAATTTAAAAACACCCTAATGAGAGAGAGATAATCAACTTTGCTCCATATTGTAGTCAGTGGTTGAGGTGAAATACCTAAAAATACAGGTTTTATCTTTTAAATTTCAAATGGGCCCAATGTCTTTCAAAAACAGCAAGCTATTTTATTCTCTGTCTATTGCACCTCCATGGTAACAAATAACAGCTTTCAAATAATAAGTTCATTCTAATACCCAAGAAGTAAATAATTACTAAAAGCAATATTTTCTCTAAGGTAAATTTTCATGGTAGTCAATTTCCCACAACTTAAAACACAGGTGCAAAGCTACAGGAAAGAAGAAATGGCTTCATGACCTATGCATCCTTGGTTCAAAGTTGTATGCTATTTTCAAGCCACCACTCTCCCAGAATTTACACTGTTAAATTGATTAGCCTGACAAACAAGATGATACGGATGCTATCTGTGCAATGCTAACACAGCTTTGCTCCTCATGAAACTGAAAACATGGACCCTGTTGCTTTTGACTGTAGCTACACACCACAACAATGCTGCTCTTTTCTTTATAGAAAATAAAAGGAAAAATTGAGATATTCGTCTTGATAATGGAGGCGAATAAAGGAACGTTTAGATTCGTGAAGAACAGGGGAGTTTCAGATTACAGGCAGTTCTCAATTTCTCTTCAATATTGGTTTTAAAATGAAGACTACTTAACAGGGATTTCAAAGAGTTATGTCAAATGAGGACAACCTCACCCCAGCCCAAACCAAGTCTTTCCTTGATGTTTCAGAAAAGTACATTAGTCAAGGCTATTTTATTTCTCCTGTACTACTTGGAATTGCAAACTGATACAGTTTGCTTAAAAGCTGCCTGGCAAGGCATGCTCACAAACACAAACATATAATGTTTCATCTGGTTTCCATTTAACCTGAGCCTGTGCCAGAGATGGGCTTCATCTTGTAGCATAACGGTAACAGCTATCAATAATTCTAGGACTGTCTCCTCCAAGAACTAAGTTCAGATTTTTGGCTCATGATCCTTTAGATCTAGATAATAAGTATTTTAAATGACTTTAACAGTTTTTTTTTTCAAATTTTCTAACATGTTTTATGCATCCATTTCCTAATATCCCGGACTTAGTAGGGACTTTTGTTTATAACCAATGTGATATATCCAGTCATATCAGAGACTGATGAGAACAAAAAGCAAGAATAAAATCTCCTTTCTTATTGCCTCCCAAGCTTTGACTTTATTTCTATCTTAGCTTTGACTTGAAGTGAGACATTAATTCTCCCTGGATCTGGCTTAGGCTTTCTGATTGCAACCTCACCGTTAGTCTCCCTGGAACTCGCCTTCCCTACATACAGCAGATTTTGTGCTTGTTCAGACTCCGCAAGTATATTATATAACTTTCTACTATATTTATATAATTATATTACTTTCTATTTTGTATATAGATACTTTTTGTGCATCATTATTTATGGACTAAATATGATAGTGTTTATTCTTTCCTATAGAATTCTGAGGAATATTTCAACTTTTTCAGGTATTTATTTTGTTTACTAACCAAGTCTTAAAGTTCTTTTCCAAAGGATAAATTGGCATGTTTTGTGCTAAAGGTTTCCTCACTTGCAAATAAGTTTATAGTCTCATTGCCAAAAGCAACTGATGTACGGTCAGTTTGGCTTTTTACTTATAAATGTGGAATGAGAGTATCTATGTTCAGGTTCTCCATTCTCTCATAATTCTCTCCCACCGAGTACTGTGAGAATTCAAGGAACTATGCTTTATATATCTTCACAGCAGGTTATCCCTCTAGTTTGGCTTCTGATGGCTGCCTCTGAGACTACCCAAAGTGATGTTACCTGTTGTACTTCCCCCAAGAACTCTCAAAGCAGTGGTGCTCCCTAAGCTAATTCTCAGGACCAAAGAATTCATGCCACGCTTAGAAACATTAGATTCTCCCTGAGTCCTGAAAGGGAGTTCTCTTCAATGTGTTGATCTCCACCTCAGTTTCCCTAAGGTGGATGGATGCCAGCCAGAACCTGTTGGATCTGTAACTACACATCTTTTACTCCACCAACCAAAGTATTAAAGTCCATTTTAGTCAACGCTCTAGCTCCAGGTAAAGGGTAGATCTATCCCTACTGAAAGTTACTAAAGGACCCCAAATCAGCCCTGTGGCCAGGAAACTCAGTGCTGCTAGGCCAGACTTCATATGTCTACAGATATCACCTGCCTTCCTTGTTGAAGCTTATTTTAGAATCACCTTTCCTCAGCATTCCTTAAAAAAAATAAGATACAGAGGATAGGGAAAAGAAGTGCCATCTTAAATAATCAAATAATATTTTTAAAATATTCATTTATAATTATTTTATTAATTTTGTACATGTCATCAGAACTTACCCCTGAAGCTCAGAGAAAAAAAAAAGTTTGAGGTATTAAATTGAAAATACATTTGCACATGTTTGTAAGGATTTCCCACTACAATAATCAAATAAAAAAGTCAGTGTAACTAAACAGAACCTTCAGTTCAGGATTACCAGGGAAGCTGAATGAAGCAAACCTCACTAATTGCTGTATAACTTTGCTTCTCTTGTCCATCATAAAAAGGCAGCAAAAAAATAACATGAGACTTAAGTTGTCTCCAAAATGATGTTGCTGATTATTCAGCTCTATGTAATAAAGTGTAGGACTCAAAGGCCAAAAGCTGACGCAATCCAGCCATACAAATCACTCTTAGCCATCCAAAGGCAGAGTTCTAACAGACAAACCCGTTTCAGGGATCTAATGCCCGATTCACAGTGCTTAAACTTGAACACCTACTTATCCTAGGCATCTGAGATAGGTTCGTCATGGCATTTCAGTACTGTGTGCATACACAGAGGGTCATACACTGAGATGGTCCGTTAATCACGTTAACACAGAATCAAAGACAAGATTGACTTTTTAAGTGATTTAATTTTTGTTTAATATTGAAGAAATTATCTAGGATTTGTTTTTGCCCATCCTATTTCACTTTGTGCCTCTCACCTTGAAATAGAAAAGTTGAGGTAATTATATAACTAATTGTTGTAATATAAACACTTGCTCCTGAAATATTCAAGCAAATTGGAGAAAGGGCGGTCTTTTAACTTGGTGATTGATTTAATTATTATATTAATTTGCAGTGTGCATACTCCCCCTGAAACAAATCTGAAACTAAAAATTGATTTGCATATTGCATATTAAAAATCTGTCCTGAATAACAGGTCACAAATTACAGCAGTGACATCAAATGTCTACAGTTAGTACAATACTACCAGGAGCTGCACACCCAGCTTTGGTGTTTGTCACTGAATTCTTTTACTTGTTCAGCTGTGGGAATAACTTGAACATTTAAAAAACTGTGTCTTTTTATTGCTTTTATGTTAAACATGTAGTCTTTAAAAATTGGCTTTACAAGTATTTTCACGGAACTGTTAAAGGATCAAATCCTTTCACTATTGAGTACTAAGGGAAGCTTCTTTTCATTCCCAACTGAGCACGACATCTAAAAAATGACATTCCACAAAGACAGCCCCTTTGGACATTTATTGCCCCATGTGTCGTCATGAAATGTTTAGGACAAAGGAACAACTTTTTCATGTTGGTTCCTAAAGTGTTCCACAAACTTCACTTCATATGCATTTCCTCTTTGTTCTGGGAATAAAAAAAAGATGCTAGCTTGTTAGAAAACCCTAATAGGAGAGAAATGCATGCATGCATGGTGTTGACAGTATCCTCTTCTTAGGCAATGACTTCTAAATTAAGAAGAACCTTCCCATAGTGGCCTCGCTGCTGGACGCTTAGAAGCTAAGTGTTTACCTGGCAGGAGGAATCGCCTGTGCTGATGCTCTCACATGAGTCAGGACCAAGGCCTCATAGCCATTCATATTCAAAGGAGTAATTTCCTAGGAACACTCTGTATCCTTCAGACATTAACAACTACTTTCACGATTTGTTTTACAAATAGATTTTCCAAGAGTGCTTTTCATTTTGTTTGGTGTTTTCTTTTTAAACAAATGTCATCAGGAATGAAAATCAACCCATGACACAGGTAGATCAATAGAAAAAGTAGTTAAATCTCAGGTGCCCCATTAAAGCTGGAGTTATCTGGAATAAAACAAAAGTAACTTCTATTTTGAGAAGAGTTGTACAATTTAATATTATTGTATTGGGCTTAACTGCTTAGCAGAAAATGCAACAAATTCTTTTTTTCCCATGTGCTTACATTTACCTCTTACGTCAACCATCAACAGACAGAAATTACAAATAACATGAGAAATGACTGATCCTTTAATATCTAAGTCCTGAATATTTGTATTTATTGTCAACGTTCCCATTGGTGATAGGAAAATAGGGTTGGCCACTTACACAGGTGGCAGTAGCAACATCATCAAAATTCTTTCATTGTCTTAACACTCATGAGCTACAACATGAAATATATCTAAACTAAAAAAAGAATATCAAATGTGGCTGGTATTCAATTCAGATGCAATTCTGACCACAGTCTCATGGAGTAATCAATGAAGCCTCCTTCTGAGAGTAGAACCAGTCATTGTCACTCAAAGACGGGATTTCTTACACCATTCAATACCAGGCTGTTGGATCCCTTTCTGTGTAGAATGGCCAGTGAGCACACGAGGAGGGAGAAATTTATGACTCCCAGAATGACCATTCCTGATATCAGAGAGCTGGTGACAGCATTCAGCTGGAAGGGAGGTGCACTCAAGGAACCTGTAAGAATCAAGCACACTGTTATAATGTCTTCCAAATATGTTTATCTCACCTCCTTTCACTTTGCTCCTACAGAATATTCCTCACCACTATCTCACAGCGTCACACTGGAGTATGCAGTAATCTATTAACAATAATTCAACCAAAGACCCAAAGTATTGTGTGGGTGAGAAGTGTGGTATCCCATAAACAGGCAAAACAAAACAAAAGCTAAAAATGCTATAAAAATTGCCCAACACATCACATATGGGTTTAAAATTCCCCTGTGAACTGTTATTCAAAAACTTGTGAAGCTAGAGCTCATTATACTAGTAAGCTACAGTTTGATAACAGATCACCAAAACATTCTGAAATATTACTATTTTATTTGCTAATTATCTTACCAAGCTGTGAATTGTTGGTTGGAGTCTCATCTGAGGAGAGATAACAAAAAAACAAAAGTGAAAATGTCTCTCCAGACACTTGTATTCTAACTCCCTAACTTTGAAACTTCACCCCTATTCATCTTCTCCACCCAAGCTCCATGGACAATTCATGAATGAACACCTGTAAACCTGGGTTTTGCCATTTTCTATTCCCTGTGTACCAGATTTCATTCCCAAGTCTACAAATAACATCACAAAATATATTATACTGTATTCTCTCCTGCCAACGCTGTTTCATCATTTTGTCTCTGCCAGGTGAGTGAGGGCAGTAATTGTTAACAGCTACTACAGTTTTTATGGACTTATAACCTGCCATTTGTTATTCTGTTACAGAGAAATATTCATTATTTAGTGTCACTCTATTTTAAGAGTTGCCCAATTTGCCTAGCATAATCTGCAAAAACATCATTCTGAGACCCAAGAAGATGAGTTCACTCTTAATAACTAAACAAAAGGACAACTAGACTTCTAAGCTTGAGCTGGAGTTCTATTTGTATCTGCAAAATTGAAGATTGAAGCAGTTGATTGTCATTTTCCCTTGGTGAACATGACAGAGGCAATGAGCATGCTTTCTTAGTTTTCCCATTCTTACAGACTAATTTGCAATCATGTTAAAATTAACCTTTGAGCCAGAAACTAGATTATTCCATATCCATGTTAAAATGTACATGTGTACTTGTGGTTGTTATTTAAGTCATAAGATTTGTACTGTTGACTACAGATTATACACATTTTTACAATTAATGGATGTATAACTGTGTAGCACCAGACTTCATAAAGCTCTGTTTCATGTGTTGTCATATTTAATCCTCATGATAGCCCTGTGGTTTAGGCAGCATTGCTACCTCCATTATACAGCTGAGGACACTTCCCTTTGTCATTGCCTCTATGGCAAAATAAACATATGTTAAAATCAACAGTCTCGTTCACAGCCTTTTTGTCTAAAATGATATAAACTGACTGAGAATAGAAAATATTTCGTAGCCTGAAGTATTAATTTCCATAATCAAAAATATTTTCTATGCATGGGCCCTGGGGAAATATTATAAAATATCTGATCTCATTTCCTTTCAGATACTTGACTGATAGCAAAAAATACAGATCTGTTGTCAGGTCCTGAAATACAGATTTGAAAGCTAACATGGCACCTACTCAGGGCACTCTTTACAATGCGCATGGGTGTTCATTTGGGGGATGTTTTACGGTGTGCATTGGTATCCAGAGGATGATTTACAGTGTGTAGTGCATTGTGATAGGACAAAAAACGAAAAGGGACATTCACGGGAAGATCCTAACCCCCTTCTAACGTATCTGTATAAAGGCACTTTCTTTCTCGTGGGAATAAATAGGATGAATGGATTGTGGCAATTCATTGAAATGACATCTATGTCCTGTGCACAGAATAAGCTGGAATCTTTTTAATACAGTCTCTTTTTTTTTGCAGGAGTTATATTTAAGTCCTTTAAGATTGCTTTCAAAAGAAAGCTCCTTCCTATAAAATGTACAGAATGTGGCAGAAATGCTATTACTAAATGCCCATCCCATACACACACACACACACACACACACACACAATTTTTCTGCAACCTGAGGCTAGAAAAATATCAGAACATCTGTATTTCTGTCACCACCCACTAATGAAAAAAAACATATTCTGAATACTTTCATGAACACTTTGCTATGGATAAAACATCCCTGTGTATTAAGACCAAACCCCTCATGTCAAATAAAAACACTAGTTCCAGGTTCAAGAGCAGAACAGATGAAAGCATAGTACTGTTGTCAGATAGCTGAAATCAAGCCATGTACTGTTTGAATGCAGTTTGAAATTAAATGTGAATAATAAATTCTGATGGGGAATTGCCTTTCTGTTTGGTTTTGCTGATATTCTCTAAGTTATTGTGTTGTTGTAATAATGATAATAACAAAAATACTATCTAACTCCAAAGAGGAAGCAGATGGTTTCCTGGAGTGTTAGGTCACTAACCACTTCTGTGTTCCCTCCAGGCGTTTTGTTGTTGATAGGTACATGTGTGCTAAAAGAGATGCATGAAACCTAAAGGAACAAAATAAATTTGAATATAAAACTCAGTGAGCTCCTCAAAACAACATACAGCTGTCTGAGGATTCGCAGGAGAGGCAGCAGTAGCAGGACCACAGCTGTTTGCGCCAGGAATGGCACAAACATTGCTGCTACGTGTCTCCCTCGCATCTAAAAAGTTGTACTAAATAGAAAATATAAACATCACTCACTGGGAAAACATATGCAGAATGAATATTTCCCTTATCTCTAGCAAACTTTAAAAATGTCCAATTACCTATGCTGTGAAATGAACCTTTATTTTACATTTAAAAAAAGCACCAAACTATTTTAAATTCCCAGTGTACAATGCAGGCTAGCTAATAGTCTAGCCCTGAACTCTACAATTCTTAAAGGGTTACATCATGGGTTAGTTTCTAGCAGTGTGCCTGTCTTATGTAGAGGCTGAATATGTGTGCTCTTATGAATTATTAACTACCCATAAAACTGTGATTCTACTTGTGTAAGAGTTTGGCTTTGGATTATTCATAACAACTTACGTTAACAAAACAATAGTTATTGTTTTCCAGCATTTGCAGCAGAATCATTTGCTACAGGCAATTGTCTACCTTAGAAACATCAACATTTGGAAGCATTTAGTAAGTATACTGCAGAAACTTTAAGGATTTTACATTTCAAAAATATGAATATTTTCATAAGTCAGCTATCAAAAGTATTAATGTTATCGAGCAAAAATAACTGAAGCAGATTTCATTTCATTAACACACAAAACAAAGGAGCATTTCTAAGAATTTTCAACTTCGTGGACTTCACCCAAACCAGACAACATCTCGGGTCAAGCAGTGGCACTCTGAGTTAACTGAGCAAAATTCCCAAGGATCAGGACTTTGGAGAGAGCAAACCAAGCCTGAATGGGACTTGTCTATAGAAAACCCATCATTGGACCTAGAGAAACAAATTTTAAACAACTCCAGCAGAAACTATAGTGAGACACAGAAAAAGCAATAGCTTAGGCCAAGAAGCCCAACAGGAAGTTTACGTAAGAAGTGTCGAGGGTAGACACAACTTGGATTCTATATCTTGAGGAATTTTTAAGAGCGTGTGGATCTTGTATTATTACAATGTTGATATATTGAATTGTAAACAATGAAGCCATTTTAAAGATCAAGCTTACACTACTTACCAAAATAATAGCAAAATAAAATGAAGTAGAGTGAGAGAGGAGTACTCAAAAGTGCCTCAAAGATTTGAAAAGGATTCTTCCAGGCTTTGTCAGTGGAGAAAACTAAATTCTCATGTGTCAGATTCTTCAGGTAGAAATAGTTCATAAACCAGGAAAAAGGAACTCTGATCATGATGGCATAGGCACTCTACTTGGTTTCTCATTCTTTAAGGATAGATACTTTGGGACTAGAGAGATAGCACATCTGTTAAATGTGCTAGCTAATCTTCCAGAGTACCTAAGTTAGATTCCCAGCACTCACATCATGTGAATGATGTAGGATTTCCCTCTGTGCTGTAAATATGTTCTATTACCATTGGTTACTAAAGAAGGTTCTTTGGCCTATGGCAGGGAAGGATAGAGTTAGGTGGGAAAACTAAACTGAATGCAGGGAGAAAGGGGGCAGAGTCAGGGAAACGCTATGTAGCTGCTGAAGGAGAAAGATTCTGGAACCTTACCGGTAGGTCACAGCCATGTGGTGATATACAGGTTAATAGAAAAGGGTTAATTTAAGATGTAAGAGTTAGCTAGGAATACACCTAAGCTATCAGCCAGTGTTGCAATTAACATAGTTTCTGTGTGATTATTTGGGTCTGGGCAGCCAGGAAATGAACAAGCAGTCTCCTCTTAAAAGTGACTCATAACTGCCTGTGACTCCAGCTCCAGAAAATTCTAGAAAAAGTTCTCTTCTGGCCTCACACATATGTCTTATATACACAGAATGAGTCTCATTCACACTAAGAAAATGTTTTTTAAAAAAGAGATATTTTAAGGATCTAGACATGGGGTTAGTGACATCTAGAAGCTTGAATTGCTATCTTTAATAGAGTTGGAGGGTTTTACTTTTTTTGACTTTTGAAAATTATTTTATCCTAACAAAATATTCAAAATTTTATGATGTTTAAATTTTCTTGGGCTGGGTATGAAGGAAACAGGGTTACAACTAAATCATCTATCCAAGATGGACCCAGATGTCTCTTTCAAAGTGCTTTGCTAATAGGGAAATAACTCTACAAATACTCCATAATATACAAATAGCTTTGTTTTGCCTACCCTGAAGCATTACTAATTACAGGAACTTAGAGTTAGATTTCCATCCAATGTAATTCCACAAGCAATATCTTATAACTAGATAGAGATAAGATGTGGGGCTTTCACAAAATGCAAAGCAGTCATTTTTAAGCCCTCCAGACAAATCCTCAGAAAATAAATAGATACCAAGTTAGAAATTTTACATTTAAAATATTTCTGACTTATTTAAAGGTCCTATTAGCTTCTTTTTCAATAATAGTATGCTTATATAAACACAAGGAAGTGAATAATTAACTCAATTTCATACATTTTTAGGCTAAAGTACTTTTACTTAATTATTTATGTATTTCAGCCAAACTTCTTTTTTTACTATTACGTAGGTAACATTGGCAAAAAGGTAAAGGCAATTTAATTGAAAGATAATAAGAGCCTTATAGCCACACAAAAATTAAGAAAACACTATTAGCATATAAACCAAACTGTTCTCTTTATTCTTTTGAGAACATTCTGCAACTACATTATAAAGAATCTTGAAACCTACCTTTTAAAACTCTGGCTTTTAAGCATGCAAAGAGAAATGCAGTTATTAATAGTCATGTGGCTTTTTAGAATAAAAGCTGGACCTAGAGCCAAGTGCATCTAGCTTCAGTTTTAGCGTGTTCAAATTTACCATATGCCTCTTTTATCTGGTCAATTCTGAAAGCTTCTAGCTTCGTACAGAATTAAATCCATGTTCCTTGGTCTCATCCATGTAGTTTTGAGCACAAATGTGCAGGGAAAACATTTGTATCCATGAGAATATGTGTGTGTGACCCCATGTCCATCTGCTCATATAAATCTATGAATGTGAATGTGCTCCCTCGCTGCAAAAGGAAGGAATGAGGCAAGTGGTACTCAACGTGGGCAACTCAGCAGGATTTGCTAGGATGCTTTACCAAGATGTAGAGCATTCACAAGAATAAGTGTGTTTCTTGGGCAGAAGGTTAAGGAAAGGCTTCCAGAGAGTGAAGCTTTAGAAAGAAAAATGTTGCTTATTTTTAAGATCTTATCTTTGTATTTATAATTGTATATATGTGCACATGCACACATATGTGTGCAAGTATGTTCCAGTGCCCCTGGAGGCCAGAGGCATCCTGCAACTGATCTGCCTTTACAGGAGATTGTGAACCTTATGGGAGCTGGGGTCAAATGGGTATTCTGCAAGAGCAGCAAGTGCTCTTAACTGCTGAGCTATCTCTTCAGCACCAAGGAAACTCTTACAGGATCTTACTTTTGTGTGGCGGCCAGGCTCGATAGTGCCTCCTGCTGGTCGGTTTTAATAAAAAAAATAGATAACGCGGGGAATAGTGCATAGAATTCATACAGGTAAGCCACAATGGGAAGAATGGGAAGTGCAAATTGGAGGCACAACATGAAACATTTGCACTGGCAGGTGGGGGGCCATGAGGAACAAAAGAAATGTAGTGAAGACACATTGCCTCTGGCCTAAACACTGAGTACGTGGAAAGCTGCTCACCAGTCTCACCGCTAACTAGAGTTCTTTAGAAATCTGGAGTTCTTGGAAGCCAAGTAGCTGGCCGATTCGGATTCCCCTCCTGCTACATACAAAAGGAGGGGCTTTCTTACCGCTGCGAGTGATGATGGGACCAGCAGACAGGACCGCGTTTCCAGAAGTGCTCTGAGGAATCCAAGTTGTCCTGCTCCCAACATCTCTCTTTTTTCTGTTGCCACAAATCTGAGGTGTTAATGGAAACAAATGAAATTCCACACCAGCACAAAATTGTTTCTTTATGGCCATTTGGAAAGCAGATTCTTTTGGAAGATACACCACATGTTTAATTTTATACATTTCCTTCTGTGCATTTATTTAATTACTTTGCATATAACTGCTACAGCGTTTCTTCTTCTGGCTTGGACCACATTTCTTATTCCCTCCCTGCTGTAACTATGCATTGCCTCATTAGTTTACATAGCTCAACAGCTCTCGTGAAAACGAGCTGTGTTTATCAAACTTTGCCACGTTTATTTCTCTCAAGCCTTTAATAAATTCTTCCCTAAAATGTTGGTCAGCACAGAACCAGGGTAATGTGAACTCTGCATTTGCCTCCATCTGACACAGCGAGTTAAGACCAAAGAAATCAATGAGTTGATAACTTTGTATTTACGTAGTGATTGGGTGTATATATATTAAAGCTAATTTAAATTTGAAAAATTACTTACATTTGTCCTCAAGTTAATAGTAATGTAATTCTAGGAAGCCTGTTTGGGTGAAAGTTCTGATTCTTAAAAATTTTTTACTCACTATAGCTATAGTTTGATGGCAGCTGCATCCCATTGGAACCAGATCTTTCAATGACTCTATCTTTTAATTGAAAGGATTCTTGAACCATCTGGTGCTAATCTACCTTCTAGAACCAGCTGAACCCTCCTCATGTTTCCCTCCACTTTTTGCTCCAACCACCCTGGCACATGTGTCTGCAGCTTCTGAACATCCATTGGAATGGACTCTCTCACACACTTGATCTTTGCCCTGCTGGGGTTAGTCCATTCTCAGATTCACAAGCCAGACCATCTCCAATCTGTCCTCTCCTTTCTCAAATGACAATCACTCGCTTTTACTACAAAGCAGATCTGCCTTTGCTACTACTCTTTTAATTGTGCTTTTCATTCATTCTTTCACAGTCCTAAAAGATAAACCAATTGAATTCTAATCCATGATAGCTTCTTCACTTCATCCTCATCTCGACACACAGTAAACATTCGATAAATCCTCACTATATGAACTAACAAGTCATTGTTCACCCTAACTTATGACTTTCCTGAGATCTGATAGTCTTTCAGCTTAGATTAATTCAGAGAGCTAAAACTTTGCCCGAATATTTGTATGGCCGTACTCCTCCCCTGTCAGTAGTCCTCTGCAAAGCTTCGTGAGGCAATGCAGGAAGACAGTGGACATTTTCTGATTCTTGTGTTTCACAAAACGGAACACTTCAAATGAAAACCGGCCCTGCTGGCTTCTCCCGTTTTCGATGACGGTGGTCTGAGGATCTTTGTCGCAGCTATAGTTTAGGGAATGTGAAAACAGAACATCATTGGGAAGTGCCAATCAAGTGGGATATGTACATCAGTCTGTGTGGTACAAAGGATACCTTCATTATATTTAAGCTAAAAGAAGCTGGCAGTGTGGTAAATAATGGGAAGAATATAAATAAATCAGGTGGTTTTGACAAATTTAACATGATCATAAATTGCAAGCAGAGCAGTTTCTGATCAGAGAATAATTTCATGTTTTAGGAACACCATACTATCCCAGGATTCAAAAGTTGCAAGTAATGCAAAATAAACATCCCTAAATCACCCTTCCATCACCACACCACACCCACTTGTTAACCATATAGAAAAGATCATTGCATTTATTTTGATTTTTACCAGGATATATTAAAATAAATGTTTATTCAAATAAGAATGTACTGTTACTTAGTCCATTTTTATATAATGCATGTTTTTTATTAAGTTAGTAGCTCGTTCCACAGATATTTCTATGCAAGAATAAGAGCACCCTCATTATTTTTAAACAATTATATAGTGTTCCAGTGTATACATATGCTAGAATTTTATTTGGTCTATTCCTTATTTACATACAACCAATTTTTTGATCATTCATTGTGATAAAAAACTATTGATCTAATGGACCATGCTCTCTGGTTTCCATTCTCAATCTCTATCTGACATTTTGCATTTTCTATGTATCAGCAAGCCATTTTTTCTTTATTACATTATTCTATGACTGTTGTTTTTGTTCAAATCTTTTCTTTAATGTATTTGAAATTGCTAATATATTGCTAATATATTTCTATATTGCTATTAGCTCTGAATTTTAGACTGTCCAGTAACAAGACATTCTGTTTTATGGCATTATTATAATCATTATCTCAATGTGTGTGCAAATGTGAGAGTGTATCTGTGTATGAGTGAGTGTGAGAGAGAACATGCGTCTATACACACTCACATGTGTGTATGTATGTGTGTGCATGTGTGTATGTGGGGGTGTATGCATGTGTATGTGTGTGCATGTGGGGGGGTGGGGGTGGGGAGTGGGATGTGGAGGTGTGTGTGTATGTGTGTGCATGAGGGGTGTGTGGGGTGTGTGTATTGGGTGTGTATGTGTATGAAGTGTGGTGGTGGTATGTGTGTATTGGGTATGTATGTGTATGCATGTGGGTGTTGCGGGAGCTCCTTCCGCTCCTTCAGCCAACAGCCGCTGAGATACCAG
>LOEQ01003639.1:184646-220949 GCA_001685075.1 Bramus lutescens | reverse complement strand
AGAGAGAGAGAGAGAGAGAGAGAGAGAGAGAGAGAGAGAGACACTTTTCATGCTGCTAACCATTCTCCTACAAATAATAAAGAAAAATGAGTAGAAAAAGGAGAGTTCCAAGGATAAGTAATTCCTAGCGACAGGTTTTACTTTCACTAGGTGGTATCTTATGTCAAGACTTTATTTGAAAATGCGATTGCTACAAATTTAATTAATTAAGAGATGATGAGGCCACTGCAGTGAAGTGAACTTTTGTTGAATATGGCTGATGCAATAGAAAGACCAAAGAAGAACTTGAGCTGATGAGAGAAGAGTGGAATGACGTGTCTGGAAGCCGAGGCACAACAAGACTATCTGAACATCACCAGGCTCCAGAGGGACAGGACAGAGTGCTTGTCAGACACTCTTGATGGGAATTTGGCTACACCTTGATGTTGAATTTCTGGCCTTCAGAACCATGAGAGAATCATCCCTGGCTTTAATTCACCTTGGGTGACAACATGTGTCCATTGTTTTAAATTGCTCACTGGGTGAGAGTTTTCAGCAAGTTCACCACTTTTAACAGGGTTTCCCAGCAAAATGAAGAATCTGAAGCAGGCATTGAATTTACAAAATGTAGAAACAAGTAAGAGGAACTTGTACTGCTCTGATAAATTACCCTGATTGTTTAGGAAAAAAATCTAAATACAGTAAAATAGTTTTTGGCATATGATATAGATGTTTTATTGGTGGAGACTGCTTGCTTGTTCGTTCTTTGCTGTCCAGACCTCCTTGACTCCGCCTACTCTCTCTATATATTTGTGTTCTGATTTACCGCCTGCCTTTATTCTGCTAAGTCATTGACCCAAAAGCTTTATTCATCAACCAATAAAAGCAACACATATACAAAAGGACATCCCTCATCACTGTTCATCTTAGAAATATATAAATCTTATTCAAGATATTCAGCAAAGAATTAATTTACTTAAATAACTCAATCTTCTAAATAATGTTAACAGCAAATTTTTGAAATATGATTCTCTATACTTTCTTTACTAGAAAAATGAAGTATATCTTGAGAAAGTTAATGAGTCAATGTGGAAGTTTCCATGTTTGATAAAAATTTAAACTTGCTACAACTATGTGCAGTAACAAAATTTTGTTGTGGACAAAAGAAAAATAGTAGGACTAAGGTATATGACAAAAATTCTAATCATTCATAGGTGGGAAAATCAGACGAATATATGTAGGCCAACACAGATGATAACAAATCTACTTAGTTTGGGCAATATCTCTACAGCCTTAAGCAACATTAACCATTTAAAAGTAACCATAATTTTAAATGATCCTCTTTCCTACAATAAAAAGTTTATTTAATAGAATTTATTGAGTGTGAACTACTTTTGCCCTCTTGTGTTGGTGTAGTTGGTAGCACTTTAATCCAACTGTGCTAACTACTTATTGAGAGCCTCAACAGTTAGTCATTTCCTAGAGGTCAAAGTCCACACCTTAACTAGCTCTGCAAGATCTCTTGACCTTTCCCTGGCCTAACTCCACATTCTCTTCTTTGTTTCATTCCAGTCCCCAATTTCTTAAACAAAATGTTTTGAAGGTATTCAAAAGGATTATACTGAGTGGCAGATGCCAGAATGTGTTTACCTCCTAGGACAGGACTTTCTAAGCATAAAGAATGTTTGGAGGAGTCATGATTAGTGATCTAGCTGGTGTTCTATAAATGTACCCCAGGTTAAAAATGCCATGATTTCAAAGTGCATCCTTAGATTGGCACATCTTACTACATACACTTTGATCTTCAACAAGGTACTGTAAGCTCTTCCCATACTCAGGCTGTTCCTGAGTAACCCTGACTTACCCCAGGAGGTCTCAAATTTTATATTTTTTCTCAAAGATTTCCTTAATCCCAAATACAACGTATGCCATTTTTGGTTTTTGCTGTCATATCGTGTTAAAATTATGCATGCATTTTGATATTTGTCTTATAAACTGAACTCACAGAGGTACCAACCCTATTCTATTCACCAATGCACCCCAGAGAGGAATTAATTCATTATATAAAGTATTGGAGTAATAGAATGCACTAAGGGTTTTGAACCGCTTATATCAATCAATTCAGGAAAACAGGAACGATATCACGACCCAGAGAAGAACTGCGCAGCGCATGTGAGGATGGCAGAGAAAGCCAAAGTTGACCAGGTGAGCTCAATAAGATTGGCTTTCTGGAGAAGATGTAATTTAGCTTAATTTTGCAGGAATTAGCTACAGAAAATAAAAGAGTGCAAAATATTAAAATACAGTGCGGCAGTGTGAATAAAAATATGTTTTGAATGTTTGGGATGCAGGTAATGTCATTTCCATTATATTTTAAAATATAAAGAAAATATGTCAGGAAATGAAGCCATACGGCAAGAGCAGTTAAGATCTGGGAAACCTTTGTAAGCAAAATTCTTTGTCTTTTTACCACGGCAAAATATCTACCTAAAAGTTGCGTGGAATCTTCAGCTTTTAACAAGTTCATTAAGGGTTTGCCTGATGGTCAGTGAACAAGTGAGATTATAGTACTTGATATATTATAAATGCACAAAAATTACATATCGATATACATATTCAAAGAGACAAATTTCCTTTCCTTGACTTAAGCCAGCCAGAGTCTTCAACTTTCACACCTCTATTTGAGAGAATTAATTGCTGCTTAGAATTCACCGAGCAGATGGAAATGATTTTTGGGTCCAGACATAAGCTTGCTTCCATTTTCTGCTTTGCTGCTGAAGCCTTGCAACCCTGCAATCGAGCTGAATTCACTACAAACTGTTTCCACTTGAAGATATAGTAACAAATTAAAGGACTTTCACAGAAGAAGAAAGGAAATCTGTACAAATCCATCCTGGTCTTTTCTAAAGACTTTTCACTGTCCCTCAGAGAAACACATTTTCCCATTTTCCTGCTTGTAGATACTAAAGATATCCATTCAACTCAACTTCACCATTTGGAAAACTTGGAGAGGGAAAGAAAAGGATACTTCAAGTTGCTGAAGGACAGTTACAGCCCAAGTAGATATTTTTCCAGCTATTTAATAACACTTGTCTTAGATAATTAATCTTTTTGGAAGTGTTAGTTGCCAGTGACTGGCATCAATGACATTTTGTTCTGTGATACTTGAGTATTAACCCAATAAGAGCGAGTTAATAATGAGAGCAAAGCAGTGATTGTCCCTAGGAGATGACTTTTAATGTTTTGTGTTTAAAGATACTGAATGCATTTAACCCACAGCCATGCTTACACAGTCTGTGTGCAGTTACATTGTCAACATGCCAAAGTATTTCATGGAGATCGTAGACAGCCTAAGTGTCTCATTAAAAAAATGAAATATATGTTAATAAATCAAACTGGTAAAAACAACATTGCATATTCCATTCACCTATTTGTGTGGCCATGCAATAGCCTGATGCAGATTTATTAAAGTCATGCAAAGTATAAACGTGCCATCACTTTATCAATCATCTAACTCTGATTTTTCGTGTTCTGTCTTATGTTTGGCTCTTGAGCATCCTACAACTTAAAAACATAATAAAGACTGACCTCCATTTTGATGTTTCTGTTATCAGGAAAACATTAATCACTGTGCTGCAATGATTAGTACTAACTTAAAGCCAGATTTCAGGATATTTCTATCCCAGTATCAGAAGATACAAGGATACCAATTATTTCATTAATTAATTGCACTGATCTAGGTTCTTATAATAGTATAATATAATTTGACAAATCTAAGTCTTCTGAGAGCACTGAAAGGTGATATAGATCTCCAAGTTAAAGGCTAAGGGTGGGGAAGAGGAGAAAAGGGAGGGGAGGCTGTGATTGATATGTAAAAAATTAACTAATTAAAATTTCAAAAGTACTAAGATGATACAAGAATGAGTCAGCTTGTCACAAGCTAAGAATTTGTGGCCTCATCTGTATGTTGCTGAATTGACATATATTGACTATGGGGTTGTTGAGGAAAAGAGCAAAGACAGCTCTACTTATTACGTATATGTATAACGTTCTGCAAACATGTTGCTAGTAAGTGCTGTCTAAAGACAAAAGTACAATTATATTTTAAAGGAACAATATTTTATTCATGGGGAAAGAAGTTGTGTATTACCATTATTCACATATGTATACTGAGGTCTGTCATGTCTCTAACCAATTTTTAGGGTAAGTATAGTCTATGAACTTCCAATCAGGATATTTTATTTTATACATGAATAGTTGATAGTTGGCAGAGTGATGGCTCATTTATACTTTGCATGACTTCAGTAAATTTGCATCAGGGTAAGGTATGATGACTACATTATGACTATTATGTGATTATGTAAGCAGGTCTTTGAATTAAATGCACTCAGTATCTTTAAACAGAAAACATTAAAAAGCATGTTCCAGACTTTTGCTCTAGAACTGCTTTTGTTCTAGACCATGATCTAGTACAAAAAATTTACTTAGTACATAAAAATCTTATACATAAAATCTAGTACTTAAAAATCATGTACTACTTTTGTTATAGACTAGAGGTTATTAACCTTACTGTGTCCAAACTAAATCCTATCTCATGTCAATAAAAGATTCAAAAGTACATTTGTCATATATTTATTAGGTATCAGTCTCCACCCAGCCTGAGGATGTGCCATTACCTCAAGAAGCTTAGGGATTGTGATTAGTTCAATAAAGGAGAAATTTGGAGAATGGCCCCTTATAACAATAGCCTGATGCTATAGAAGCACTTTGTAAACATGACCTATCACCTACCATGGTCAAGTAAGGGTGTTTGGAAAGAGATGGTCAGTAAAAAGTGAAACAATTTCAGTTGTCTAAGGCTTAGAAGAAATTGATTAGGTGACAACATGAAGAGCAGTCAGTATCAATCACAATCAGTTTTTTCTTGGGGGTGTGGCTGAGGAAATTATTCCCTGAGATAAAGAATTCATGGAAAATAAAAGAGGACAGAATTATTTTTTGAGAGGCTGGTGTCTGTATGGGACACTCAAGACAAAGGGGACAATAGGCATTGGAAAGAAGAGAAAATTAATATCAGATAGGAAAGAGCAAAAATGCTAATTGGGACTATAAACTGCTCTCTGTCAACTCTAAACAGTGAGCTATGCTGCTAGCTGGAACCACTCAGGAAAATAATCAGGTAAGAAAATTAAATTAATAGCAGACAAAGTAATATCTAAGCAATCCTTTGCTGTGACTACCTAGTATCAATATCCCTGGTTCTCATCATGTGCTCTGCTCCATACTGTTTTAAGAATAAGGCTATGTTTCTTTTTTTAAAAATTAACTTCATCTTATCTGTGAGCAGATATTTGTTTTTCCCTTAAATTATAAACTTATCAAAGGTTCTAGATTTTCTTCCCAACGTGCCTTGTAATATTTGCAAATGTTTTTCCATTATGCCTTTGCTGTAAATCTTTCACAAACAGCATGCATGGTTACTAAAACTACATAACATGAGGTTCTTAGTTTCAAAGAAAAGATATGGTGACAGACATACCCACCTGACTGTCCATACCTCATTCTGTCTCTTCCAGCTGCCTAAGAAAGGCTCTGCCTTTAGAGTTTTCAGTGAACATTGGTAATCTTATCGGTAGCTACTATTTGACTTCACATTGAAAAACTTAAAATAGTATGCAATTCATAGTGTTTTGATATTTGTTCCAGTATTTTTACTTACTTTTTAAGAGTGCATTCACCTTGCTAACTTGTTATCTTACCTCCTTTCTAGAAATTTTAAAGTCATTTACTCTTCCCATTGACATATTTGCTGATGCCTGTCATGACTAATAGCAGCGAGTGTCAGACAGTTGTGGATGTAGATGACACTGGCATGGTGGCTTCTGATATATAAAGTCAGCAAGCCCATCATGAGTTCTCTAAGTGTCACCTTATATACTTTATGGAAAAAGTGGATTACCAGGGAAGCTCATTAAAATATAGATTCTGCTTCAGTGGACTTCAAGTGGGGCCCGCACTGCTCACGCCTCTCAAAGTTCCCAGGTGATGCTGATGTGGCAAGTCTCTCAGTCAATTCAGTTGCTAAGATATGGCTAATTATTTTGATTGGGCAGAAGCTCTTAGGAGGATTTTACTTGGAGGAACTAAGCATTCCCACCAAACGGGTATGGGTAGGATGCAGGATGCACAGGTGAACAAGAGGGAAGGTTCAAATATTAAAGCAACAAGAGGGAGAGAAACTCCCTTCTTAGTCCAAGAAAATATCTGATTTTGAATCTGAATGAAATCGAACAGAAGTGTCTTGAGCCTGAGCCTACCTCTGCTTTAATATGCTAGGAACAACCCACGTTACAGAACTGAAGAAAGAACCAGTCTCCCTTTCTCATCTATACCCCATTCCACATACCACAGAAGAGCACTACTGTGCCAAGTAAAGTGGTTTTTTGAAAAGTGGTGCTTTTAGCAAAGACAGTGCATCATGATGAAGGGACTGAGAAGAACTATTTCCTGCCTATGGGAGACTCTGGAATGGTTGGAGATGTGCAACACAGTGGATGGTCCACTGTGAGCAGGTAGAGGCTCCATATCCTTCAGATGCAAGAATCACGTAGACATAATCTTACACTCACATTCACAGGCTGATGTGCACACACTGAAAAGAAGTATCAGTGCAAAGTGGACAGCATAAACAAAAGCCAGTTGAGTGGAGAAGAAAGTGCTTTCTGCACAAGGACAGAATGCTTTCAGATTCATAGAAAATTTCACCTGGAAATCACCTACCTCCTGGACTGCAATAAATATTCTAATAATAACCTGTACCATCATCATAGGCTTTAAGAATAAGTTATATATCATTCCTGTTTCTTCTGTTCCTAAAATAAAAGCAGTGGATTTTTGCATCAAGTTTACAAATTACCTAGCAAACATATGTGTGTGTTTCTTTAACTCATTTTTAAAGTTATATTTCCTTTCACAAAGTTTTTATACAAGAATCGGTCTTTGGTACTAAAACAGCAAGAAGTCCTGAAGGGGTATTGATATTTCATCTACGCAAAATACCAGGAGCTGATGAAGTATTTAAAGTGGATTAGGGATTCAAGTTTCCTCTCTATATTGAACAGGTTTCTCACCACCTTATTTTTCATAGCAACATCTGTTTCTCATTAGCAAATACAAGCTGCCGTTTCCTGGGCTCTCAGATATTCATGTGGAATCTGAGGCAAACTTTGAGGACTTATAATCACATTTGCTGCTCTACCTTGGAACCAGATGAGTCTGATAAACGTCTTAAGACAAGGAAAAAAGGGAGGCGATGCAGGTTTTACTTGTACAATGGAAGTACAATTTTCATGTAGTAAATATTTCACTATTAAGGGGGGAGTGGATTCTGAATTATGCAGTTGCTGCTCTTGCTGACTAATTGCTTTCTCCTCCACAATGCTTTATCGTTGTCGATTAATAAGAATGTGACAGATACAGTGCCTGAATCAGTCCTTCAGCCTCGTCTGTTTAAGAATTATTGTCACGGGTGCAAAGCAGGAAGCAGGCATCCCCTTGACAAATGGATGACCAAAATAGTGTCCCAAGTAGTAAGACAGGAGAAATGACTTTCTTTATCTTCATGGATGACCAGACATGTTCCCTGAAATTACGATTCTACCACCTGCTCCTTAAGAATAGAACAATGCAACCGTTAAGCAAAGCCAAATACAAAATGAGTTCATTATATGTAGCTCACCCTTTAATTCTTTAACTGGAAAGGCTAAACAAATAAACTCAGCATACGGCTTTTTGATTCTTTAACGAGGAGATAGTTTTATGGATAACTCATCATCCTAGCATCATCTTCAAACTTTCTAGCCAAAGTTTGTTTGGGAGCAGGGGCTTCAACACGTGAAGAAAGAGCCCTACCATTATATCACTGTTGAGTGCTAACTTGACTACATTAGACAAAATCTAATCCTGTTTTCCTACTACAAAATTAGGTTTAAAAGTGACTTTGCTTGTTTGTTGTGAGAAATCAAATAAGGCTGTATGTAACACTCAGAACATAAAACCTAGTATTGGTATTAGTGTTATTTTAAATGGAATGTCAATTTAAAATTAGGAAACACTGATTTGCCCAGGATTTCTCATGATCATTTGTTTCGCCCTTTGATGGTGTCAGAACATGGGTGTTCTAGTACCCAGTGGTCTCTGATTGTGCTTTTTCACAAGACTATAAATTTTGTCTAACCCTGTCCTACTACTCCCTTCTGAAGGCTGGCTCCAGAAAGTAGCCATCAGTCTCAACGGCCAGCACTCTTATTGACAGACTTCACCTGTCCAAATATAACTTCCAGTATTTAAAAGTTAGCTGTGTGTTTAGTTTGGGAAGTGTGTATCATGTCAGCGGCTCATGAGTCTGTTCCTTGTCATTAGCTAGAGTAGCATAGAGTTCACTACATTTAAAATTAGACGACATTTCCTTAAATTTAAACAAATTAGGACCATGGTGGCTATCTTGGCCCAAGAATAAATGCCATGGAAATTAGAGAAAATAGCTCCAATGTTCTAAAACAGCCGAGGTCAGATGGGGTTAGAATAATTCCTATCTTTATTAACATTGCTTTGCATTTAGACAGCCTTTCTCTTTTGCCAAACTCATTCTCATTCTGTCTCTGCTTAGAATCTTGAGTAGATCCTGGAGCTCCTGCAGACCCTAAGAGAAGCTCTGATGTGGGAAAGAAATGCAAAGTCAAAGGGCAATGAGCAATTAACTCTTAGGCTTTATTTGTGCACTCTATTCTTCCACAAACAACCTGCAAAACAAGACATAATAAGAAGTAATACTCATAAAATCCTAAAGCCACTCCTGAGACTTCTACTTTATTTGGGTTTGGGGATTTTTCTTTGTTTCTTTAATATAAATTTTAAATTTTAAACATGGGTATTTGTGGGTGATTGTATATAAGTAGGTACATTTGGAAATATCTGGGGAAATGCCTATGAGTGTTTTGGCATTTGTAAGATTGAAAAAGAAAGTTAAATTGATCCTTTACGTTGAAAATTAGAGAATTCTCCTTCCTTCCTGTTCTTAGAAAATTTACTTTAAATCACATGGAGTTGTATTTTCTGTCTTCCATGAAACATATACAGATTATTTAGAAAAAGCACTTGGTTAACCTTGATGACCCAGGGATCCCATTACTTAGCAAGGGAGATAACAACATCGCTATCTCCTAGACACTGTGAGGAGAAAAAGGTTTGCCTTTAGAGTAAACTTTTCCTTCAAATAGCAAGACAACTCCAAGTATAATGGCATGGAAGATAAATTTTCCTTTAGATAAACATGATTAACAACATAAGCAGTCAATTACCAGGTAAAGTTAGGATATATGATTAATGGTGCTGTCACAGTCTTATACCAAGGATAGTTATTATTTGTCTAAATATACACAGAATGACTGCTTCACTTGGGTTAGATGGTAGAAATTCTTTAATCTTCAAACTATCCATGCCATTGACATGGTACAGATGACACGTTGAGTTTAATGCTTATTCAATGCCAAAGATGTTTTCTTCTTTACTATGTAGGCACAGAGAAGTTTTAGACCATGAAATTCTATTTTCAGTGATAATCTCAACACATGATTGTCATTTTTAATGGAATAATGGACTCTGGAACAAATCAAGAACATATAACCACTTATTATTAACCATAAATGTTAATTAGTTTCGTTTATATGGTGCAAATACAGATTTCAGTCATATTAGAGACCAAAATGACATACTTAGGGTGAGATAATGGATCCCACAATTACTCAAAATAATTTTCTGTAAGTGGTCAGTAGATACTATCATCTACTATAAATGAATGATTTTAGCATAGTCCCTTAGTTTATACCATAGGATAAATATGATCTTTTGCTGTCCTTGTCACTTTGTGGCCAATCAACACATTTCATCCTACTTTGAAAGAAATAAATGGTGTGGAGTTGTGTGGGTGGGACAGCGGGAAAGATCTGGGAAAAGCTGTGGGTGATGAGAATACAGTGCATGAAATTTTATAAAAAATTAAAATAGGAAAATAATATAAGCACAACAAGGAAGAGGAGGAGAAAGGAGGAAGAGGAATAAGAGAAAGAGAAGAAGGAGAGAGAGAAGGAAAAGAAAGAAGGGGAAGGAGAAAAGGAGGAGAAGAAACATGGGATTACATCAGCCAGTTTGTCTCTGCTGTGCAATCTTTAGAACAAGTGAACCCCCTTACCTACCCAAATAAGTTCCTGTCTAGACTGCGCTATCTAGCCATCTGGTCTCTCAGCTCTTGCAAAGGCTCCTCCCACTGCCTGTCTTGAGGAGCAGTCAGTGCCTCTGTTCTTCTCTGTGTCTTTATTTCTCTTTCTCTCCTAAATAAAAGAAACAGCTTTTACACTCACAGGGTCGCATCCCCTGCCTATACCATTCTATACTTTCTTTCTTTATCATTCATTCCTTCCTTAGTATTTCCAGTATCTGAGGACTTTCCATTCTGAGAGTGCAGTGCTCAGGGTCTAAAAACACTCCTCATCTAAATTTCTGGCTTGGGCTATTCTTCTTTTTCCTTCATCTTAAAAATAATCTTAACAGTCGCCTTTTTGACAAACCTGCCATATTTATGTAACTCCCATTTTCTGTTCACACACCAAGCAGTGATTCAGACTTTATAGAACTGTTTTCACTTTGGATATCCCTTCTCAGACTCGGGTCTGCACTTCCTACTAGGAGAGAGATGATGCCACTATCCATTCTCCAGAAAGTTCCCCTAAACTATTATTTCCAAAATCCAACTTTCTTTTTAAAGCACAAAGTATTTTTATTTTCCGCATTAGTTAACAGCATCCACACCAATTTCCTGTGGGCAAAATATCATCTAGCCTTCCCTTACTCTCCCAAATCAAATCAATCTCACCCTCTGCTGAGCGAAACAGAAACATCTCTTAACAATGTTGTCTCCTCCTATTACTCCCTTTGCCAGTAGCTCCTTAGTCTTTCTCTCTGCCCATAGTCTCTTCTAACTTGTATCCTTTACATTTCCAAACATGTCTTTCATTAAAGAAAACAGAGTGCATATCACACCTACCAAAAAACCATGTTACAAAAGATTCAGGATCTCTATCCTGCCTACAAAATAGAGTAAGAAAACTTCCATTACACTATATAATAGAGCATTCTTGCCAAAAACTATTAAATATGATTTACTCAAAACTGAAGCTCTAATAAGTTCATTGGGATTGCAAGAAGAGCGTGCTGACAGAACCTCTGACTTGCATGCGGCTGCACCCTCAGTGTCAAGATCCTACAGATTTGATAGCCATAGAACAAATGATCAAATTAGAGGCAACTTGGCCGAGCATTAAAGCATATCAAGGAATTATTAATTGTATTAGATATGTGCATAAAGTTTAATGATTTTTAAACTTATTTCCATTAGATATGCATACCAAAGCATGAAAAATAAGTTTACTTAAAATAGCCTAGAAAAAAGAGTGGAAGGGAGAGATGAAACAAAAATTATAAACATACATAGTAAATAAACCTTTATGACCAACTTGAGATTTTAAAAACTATTTCTTACTTATGTGTGCATTTGAAATTGTCCATCCTAAAGATTGTTTTAATTTACTTTATTTATTTATTTTACATCCAGACCAGATTCCCCTCATTCCTCTTCTCCCCTATGTCCAGCCTCCACCCCAATCTACTCCTCCTCTTTTTCTTTTCAGAAAGTGCCAGGCCTCCCATGGGTATAAATAGAGCATGATATATCAAGTTTCAGTTAGACTAAGTACCTCCCCTTGTATTAAGGCTGAACAAGGCAATCCAGTATAAAGAGTGGGTAGGTTCCCAAGAGCCAGCCAAAGCATTACAAACAGTCTCTATTCCCCTTGGTAAGAGTCCCACAACTATTCCATATATGTAAAGGGCATAGGTCAGTCTCATGCATGTTCTTTGGTTGTTGTTTCAGGCTCTGTTAGTTTCTATAATCCAAGTTAGTTGATTCTGTACATTTTATTGTGACCACTCTGGCTCCTACAATCCTTCTTCCCTCCCTTCAGCAGTTTCCCCTAGCTCAGCCTAATGTTTGGCTGTGCATCTACATCTTTTTCCATTAGTTACTGGCTGAAGAAGGCTCTCTGATGACAACTGGAAGAGTCACCAATATAATAACAGGAGATGGCCAGTCCAGGCTACATCTCCACTACTGTTAGGAGTCTTAGCTGGAATTATCCTTGTAGATTCATGGGAGTTTCCTTTGCATCACATTTCTACCTGACCCAGAAATGACCTGCCTTCCCAGTCTTCTCTTTTATTACTCTCCCTCTCCATGACCGCCCCCAACAGATCCCTCAAGTTCCCATCCCTACCTCCAGTCTACCCTGGAGATCTCTTCTATTTTCTCATCCCAGGGAAATCCATGAGTCCTGCTTGGGTCCTCATTGTTACCGAGCCACGACAATTGACAATTAATAAATGGGACCTCATGAAACTGAAAAGCTCATATAAGGCAAAGGACACTGTCAATAGAACAAAATGACAGCCTACAGAATATATAAAGATCTTTGCCAACCCCATATCAAACAGAGGGTTGACCTTCAAAATATATAAAGAAGTCAAGAAATTAGACATCCAAAAACAAATATTCCAATCTAAAAATGTGGCATAAAAGTAAGAGAATTCCCAAATGGCAGAGAAACACTTAAAGAAATTGTTAAAATAAAAATTTAGAGTTTCAACTTTAATATAGTAAAATTACATATAACAAAGTGGTATCAAGCAAGAATTAGTTACAATATTTATATCTACTTTATCTTTTATCATACATAACTAAGGATAATTATAATAATAACTATCTATTCTTCAACTCCATCAAAGACTCCAGAAGAATATACTATTACCTAAATAAACAGTAAGTTCATTATAAGCAACTTCCAAAATTCTAGAATTGATGGAGACATCTCACTGCCTAGACAGTCACCCAAAGTTCTTCTGTATCATTGGGGCATACAATCTTAAGCCTACAGGCCCATAGTATCAAGCAGATTTTTCCACAAAGCAGGAAATTTCAAAGAAAGCTCTGCCTATATTGGAAGTTTATCAGTCACTTTTTTCTCTGTCTTGCAGAACGTCTGGCAGACTCTTTCATGAAGCAGGAACCCCAAAGGATCATCTCACCTTTAGGCAAGTTCAGCAGTTATTTCTCTGTGGGTCCTGCATGTCCAATTCACCAACCCATACAGGCAAAAGCAGAGGGTTTTTTTTTCCCCCAAATGGCTAGCAAACTCCATAAAAAGCTTCTTGGATGCCTATCTTCCTCCTGAACTAGATTGGTGGTGCCAGGAGGAGATGTGTCTCATTGTCATGAGAAGCCTTAAATTCTTAAAACATTTTAAATGCCACATTCTGTAGTTTTTGAAAGGTTTGAAGAATGCCTATCCACCTGAAATATATCTCTGTACATCTAGAAAATCTAAATAACATGACTACAAGCTTGACTATTATAGATGATTATCTATTAACCTATATTTCTTAATTATACATTACATTTTTAAGTAAGATGGACAAACATAATACCTTAATCAAGATCAGATATACATATAACAAAATTGACCTTAAATTTGTATCAAAAAACAAGATCCATGCCAATGCAAAGTACCCATTTCTGTAGCATATCCCCCTTTAAATATTAACAAACATTTATGAACAATATTTGGGAATATGGGCATAGTTCTCTAGACTACTTCCTGATGATTGAGTGTGCTGTTAATCGGGTCTTTCATGGTATATCCTGTGTGCAAGATTCATCTCAGTCAGCAGTTGGGTGAAGTAATTTTTGAGGGGTGTTCAAGGCAATATTTCAGGATGTCTTGGTCCATTAAACCACATTAGTCTAGAAGCAATCCACAGGTTCTTATCTTCTGTGGAAACAAAAGAAGAACCTCTTTTCCAAAGCAACATATCCTTAGACCCATATTTTGAATTCAAGACACCTTTAAAATATATATGTTGGCTTGGCTTAGCAGTCCCCAGTATCAAATGTCTCTCTGCAGTCAAAAAATTCAAAGAAAACACAATAATATACATANGAAACAAAAGAAGAACCTCTTTTCCAAAGCAACATATCCTTAGACCCATATTTTGAATTCAAGACACCTTTAAAATATATATGTTGGCTTGGCTTAGCAGTCCCCAGTATCAAATGTCTCTCTGCAGTCAAAAAATTCAAAGAAAACACAATAATATACATAATCCAGATTCTCTGTGTATTCTTCATCTTTACATGGCTTATTCTTTACTCTGTCTCTTTAAAAAAAACTTTATCCTTTTTTAAACCATTTACTTCTTTTTATAACTGTCTATATTCTTTTTTCTCTCTCCCAAGCCTACATACATTTATCCAACACTGTGACCAATTTAGAGGTCTTTTCAATCTGAATTTGTCTTTATTGTGTATTTATATTTTCTGACCAGGACTAATTCTTAAAACGCTAAGCACTTCTTATGAACTTGAGCTGTGACATTACTAGGATATATACGGTACTTCATGCTTGCTCTGCGCAGTTCAACATGGTGGAAGTCCATTTACTGCCTCTGCAAGCCATGCTCATTGCTTCAGTTCCAAGTATGCAGCCAGTCTATGTCGAGCCATTAAGAAGTTTGTATAATGCTGCTTACAAACCCCATTTAAATTTTCAGTCTCCTGAAAGAGTCAGAGATCTCACTGGTAGCATGGCCCAGAAAGCCAGCATTTGCAACTTGTCTATTTTTGTTTGTTTGTTTGTTTGTTTTTGCTACTGCTGAGTCAGGAAAACCTCTGTTAAAGAAGCTGTAGCACACCACCAGCAAACAGCAAGAAGCTGTGTTAAACTCTGTATTTTTGTATCTGGAATTCCTTTTCAAGCTCTCTCAGGTTTTTAAGTGGATTTTAATTTGCCACATTGGTACCAATTTGTTGAAATGTAGGCTGCTTGTTGGTTCCCAGCTGCTCAGCCCCAAAATAATCACACAGAAACTATATTAATTAGATCACTGCTTTGCCCATTAGCTCTAGCTTCTTATTGGCTAACTCTTACATCTTCATTTAACCCATTTCTAATAATCTATGCATCTCCACATGGCTGTGGCTTACCAGATAAAGTTTCAGCATCTGTCTCCAGTGGTAGCTCCATGGCTTCTCTCTGACTCTTCCCTTCTTTCTCCCAGAATTCCATTTAGTTTTCCCATGCCTAGCTCTGTTTCCCTATAGTTCTTCTATAGGCCCAAAGCAGTTCCTTTATTAACCAATGATATTCAGAGCATACAGAAGGGAATCCCACATCAAGAAATGTTTAATATCCTTAGCCATCAAGGAAATGCAAATCAATATGTTTCTGAAATTCCATCTTACACCTGTCAGAATGGTTAAGAACAAAAACACAAATGACAGCTTATTCTGGATAGGACTGGAGCAAGGAGAACACTCCTCTACTGCTGGTGGGAGTGCAAACTTGTACAGGCCTCTTTGGAAATCAATATAGTGCTTTTCCAGAAAATTGGAAATCAATCTACCTCAAGACTCAGTGATATCTCTCTTGGGCATATATCCAATGAACACTCAATTATATCACAAGGACACTTGCTCCACTATGTTCATAGCAGCTTTATTTACAATAGCCAGAACTTAGAAACAAACTAGATGCCCCTCAACTGGAGAATGGATAAAGAAAATGTGGTACATTTACACAATGGAGCTTTACTCAGCTGTTAAAAACAGTGACATCAGGAAATTTGAAGGCAGATAAGTAGAACTAGAAAAATACATCCTGAGTGAGGTAACCCAGACCAATAAAGACAAACATAGTATTACTCACTTATAAGTGGAGATTAGATGTAAAGTAAAGGTGACTTTAAAAGAGAACGTATTTGTGACACTCAGTACTATTAAAATCTCACCTTCACATATTCTACAGATTCACCTCTGAATATATTCCACAAAGACCTCTGTATCTTGCCTCACAGGCCAAGAACCCAGACAATAGGTCTGAGTTTATGAAACCATTTGGCCACACTCCTGATTGCTCTATTCTGGTTTATTACTCTCGCAATTCCAAAATTGAAAGTTTGGCAAGTATGAAGAAGGCAAATGCTGACCAAAGGTCTTGCAGTTCACATGGTGGACTTGGAAGGCAGTTTCTAACTCTCTGATAGTTACTTTGTAAATGTGGAATGGAGATGAGATAATTCTAGCTGATGAAGAATGACACTTACACAAGGTTTAGAGCACCTCCTGATTATGTTTTGGTTTACTGATCTGTAGGACATGTCCACCAATATGGACAAATTTCACAACTATTATTATATTGGTAGGTTTTGTGAAATTCATTCTAAAATTGACTTATGCAATTTGATAGTTGCTAACATTTCATTGAAACAATGTTTTAGAAATATCACATAATATTTCACAGCTATTTCAATAAACATGACTTCCAATAAATATATTCACATGTAAAGACAGTTTTAAAAAGTCTGAATTAAGTTGAGAAATATGTCATCAATTAGGCCAATTTTGAAGAAAATTAAACTCACAATTTATTGTCCACTGACTCTACTTTTTACATTTGTAAGCAGTCATTATGATATTATTGACTTTGATAACCACTCTGTATATCAATGTGTATATAAATTAAAAATCCAGAAATATTGTCTTGATCTAGTCTTCCATTGTTAATATTCATTCAATGTAAAGAGACAGACAGACCTCATTTTCTCTATGTATTTAAATGACTGCTAGACACACATAACTGTTCTTCTCAGAATCAATTAAACAGTAGATGAAGTCCAGACTCACCAGGAAATCTGCTGTGGAGGTTGGCATCACAGTTGTAACTGTTGAACTGAGCAGACCCTGGACGTACCCTAGCAGCTAGAAGGAGAAGCAACCATATCCATTCCATGGTAAAATCTAGAAAAGAATAACAAGCCTGTGGGCATCACCAACCATCACTTTTTCTTGCTGAAAAGACTGAGGCAGATCTCAGCCCTTTGTTGGACAAAGAGCTTATAGATCACCAGTCAAAGCCAGGGGATCATAGAAAGTAATCATAAAAAATTAGGATGGAGATTTTTGGATACAGTGGTTCAAATTTTAATTCCTTGACTTCAGTTTGAAAATGGTAACAAAGCTATTTTTTTTTCCTAAAAGAGAACAAGATCATATGCAATATGAGAAAGAAAAAATCGGTTGTAAGTAGGATGAACTCAACTCAATATCTAGCCAGTTCACACAGCACACTTAAGCAGACTAATGAATTTAGAGGCAACAGTACCTGAATAATATTCAGGGTGCACAAATAGCCCAGGATATTCAAGCATTCAATGCTCTATTCTGAGAATTATATCGATATTCTCAATGACCAAAGAACATCAGAAGTATCTTTCTTTCAACACAGCAATTTTAGACTATTGCATTGTCTCAAGAATCAATGACTTGTGTAATATTTTCTCAGGAAGCACAAGAATTAAGCAAAAGACTATGAAAGCTGTATGTGTGGGAATAACACTATAGTTGCTCCAATGAATGACTGCTCCTTAATGAGATGTGAAGACTAATATCTTTGCATAAAAAAAAACTGAATTCCTAGGATAAAGTAAAGGAAGTTGTTCTGTAAGATGCCAATGTGGGTTTGAAAAAACAAACGGGCATTGACTGAACGTTCAATAATGTTTTCTTGGATGAGCTTTTATTGGCCTAATGAAGTTAAAATGGCTTCCAGAAATGCTTAATTTATTCCCACAGTAACGTTTGTACACTGAAAAAAAAATCATTTCAGTTAGTGGTTTGGGTCTACACATGAAAGGCACAAAGAAGACAAAAGTATAAATGTTTACTCAGTCTAATGCATTTTAAAAGCTTGGACTTTGGGGGTAAAAACAATATTTTAACTGCCCTTAAAGATCTGACTTATGTGATTAATTAAGTCTTCAGCATAAGGAAGGAAATGTGCCTCTTTTGAATTGTCAGTTTAGAACGATAAGTTTATGGTGAACAGAGTCACTTTCGTGAGGATGTGGGAAAGGAAGGTATGATTTTACTCTCCAAAATAGACTGAAAAACATAATTAAACAGGCTCATCCTTCCTTCGATATCATACCACACCTCAATCACAAGCCTCATGACTTTGGCGAGAACAAAGGTCTACCTGGTTGCTTCCACTCCCTTAGGGCACTCCATAAAGAAAGGGCTCACTGGAATGGCTGCTGCACACTCTGGGTTCTGCTGACCACATCTAATCACCATTGTCTAGTCATCAAGACACTTAAAATAGAACAGAACAAGCCCGTTCTTTTAGAGGCTCGAAGATAGCTAGGAAAAAGAGCAGGGCAGTCTGAACGGGATGCTGCCACAGCCTTATATCTGTGAGCCCTAGTAAGCCCCAGAAAATATTTGCAACTCTAAACCCACACTGTTTTATCCCAAAAAGAGAGTGTGTCTGACAGGTCCATGGACTGGAACTTTATCTGGTTGGATTATTTTTATTAGACTGAAACATCATCAAGCTTCTGTTTTAAGAAACAAAACTCAACTTCCCAAGGGTGCTCTCTGCACATGGGGTGTGGCAGATGTTCACCTGTACCTTCTCGTTTATATATTGTATTTGCCTGTAACTTCTCATTTATAAACCCTTAATGAATGGATGAGGTTGGAATCATTACTTTATTGTACAGAAGAGGAAAACTGAGTCTCGGGATGTTTAACTGACAGGAAAAGTGAGTGAAGGAAAAGCCATTCTATCCGCAGTGTTTCCAGAGAGCAAGCCGGCTGCATGAACGTGCTACCTATGCACCAGCAATTACTAAATGATTGAGCTGTCATTTTCATTTCCATCCCTCAGCAGTGGCCATTTCTTTTGCATTTTCAAAGACTGTACCCTTTCATAGATCTTTTCCTCTGAGAATGAATAAGCAAACCCGGTGTTAGTAGTGCAAGTTTGAAAATAGATATGGTCTCTTTGATGGAGACGATCCTCTCTCATTGTGAAAAAACATAAAAAGATTAGACACATCTGTGATATTGAAAATGGATGGATACTCCTGCTAATTAAATCAGCCCATGAGCCATAGTGAAGTATGCGCTATACATCAAATCTGAGGCTATCCCAAAGAGGCCTCTCACCATGCTTCTTATTTTTGCTCAAACGCTGCAGCCACTTCCTGAAGATTCAAACTTGTGGCACTTCATTTTTTGATGAAGAAGAGGCAGAAGTAGGAGGCAGCATCCACTAATAGAAGACACATTGCTTTTTGCTTTTTGTGTTAGCAAGTATGGATTCGGAGTTTTCCCAGCCATTTGTTGGGTTTGCCATTTCAAAGCAAAGATGTTTATCTTGAGCCTTTAATTCTGAGCCCTAAATTCTGAGCGCACAGAAAGCTTTGAAATTACAGTTCAGGGCCAGCACACACTGCTCTGTAAGTTCTCTCTGGCACTGGAATCTCCAATGAAAAGATCATTGACTAGACCTGAACTCCTCAACTAAACATTGTGCCACCTCAACACCAGACACAAGGCTGACCCCTGGGTTAGTGTCAGTTGATAACATTGCTCGATTTCTGGTGATATGTGGACTCACCTGAGTTTTAGTGTCAAAGTATAATTAGCAACATCTTCTGTATAGGTTAATATATATTTTGAATACATATACTATTGGCAGTGTTCAAGGCATTTTTAAGACTTCTAAAAGCACTCTGTAGTCTACTCACAAAAGAAAATAAAATAAAGCTTTCAACGTGCAAAATTGCAAAATTCCTATCCTCAATTCTATCTCCACCATTCCAGACTGCAGAGGAATTAAGAGCCTCTGCTTGCTATAACAGGAAGGGAGATTCATGGTGCCTTCTTGTTTCTTTGGTTTTTCTCTGAAATAAAATTAATTCACATTCATCACAGGATGGTGTCCTGTCTGCTCAAGCTTCCCAGCTCTTCTTATTACACATGCGTTTATTTCTGTCCTAATCCTACCAAAAAGTTTAGGTGTGAATCATATCTGTAGACCACCATGGGATGCCCTGAACTGTCTTCCGTCTGGTTTTGGCTCCAGGGAACTCTTCCTAGACACTCTGCAGAGGAGCCTGCACTCTTCTCCACCACACGTAAGTACAACAACCAGAACACCTACGTAGGCAAGAACAGTGGTTTGTAAAATGGCCTAACAGTTAAAATCATAAATATCAGTGACATGCTTAGATATTAGTAAACATGAAAATATTCATATGCAAAGGATTTTTGCATCTGACTTAAGACTGTCGTAAACTTAAGCTGAACGCAGCAGAGGAAAAGAGGATTGTATGTACAAATGCTGAATTTTAAACACATTAGATTCCAGACAATGTAGTGTGCATTTGTTATCCTAGCAATCAAGAGACCAAAGCAGTAAAATTGTCATGAATTCATGGATGATCCAGGATACATAATAACACTCTGTTTCTTGTCAAGGAAAAGATAAAGAAGTTATAAATGTCAGTTTAACAAAGAAATCCTGACACTTCTTCCCAAACTAGTACTAATAGGTATTAACAATGCATTGGAAGCCTGCTGCTAAATGATTTGTTGCCCCACATATCAATATTTACCATACTATAATTTCCTTTTAAAGTGGGAAATTCTTCAAATGCTTACATTTTTAATTTGCTTGGGATTACATTTAAAGTGAGATAAATAAAATCTCACTTCTCTCATGAACATAAAGTTGATATAATTCTCTCATAAAAACCATTCTCCAGATTTTATTATAAAATAATATTTTGAACTCTCTTTTTGTATAGACTTGGTGTATGCCAATGACAGAGCATTGCTTAATATTCAACTACTAATATAGATTTAATTTTTACCCATGTTGCAAGACTTTAATTGAGTTATGCAGGGTCACAGATTTTGGAAATGGCAACCCAGAATTAAGAATTCAGCCTGGCCTTTGCAATGATTATACTGCAATTTGATTTCATTGAGTTTTTCAATAAATAAAATTAATGTCCTTCTATTTCACAAAAAATAAATTATATTAATTAATGCATGCTTAAATATGCTCTGAGAAAAATCATTCAGATGATTGAGTCAAAATATTTCTTAATATCTACATAATTTTTATAACTATATTTTATTTAGGCAGGGTGAGCTCCATGAAGAATATTATTCTTTTTCACAAATAGACTTAGGGAAAGTACAAATGAGCTGTAAGGGTCAAGTGTATACCAGAATGTTTTAAGCACTTCAAACATATCTTTTAGACAAATAGGCAATTTTTTCTCCTTATTCTGGGGAAAATAAAATGAAGAATTTGAATTGTTAAAAATGAGCCTGAAGCTAAATATCCAGCTTATAATAGGATCTATACTCAAAGACTCTAGAAACTGCCCCCAGCCAATGTGTGACAACCTAGTCCAAAATGACGCACAAGCACCAAATCAAATGGAAGCTTAGCTTTCACGAAGTACAGTTGATGGATGCAGTATTTTCTATCATTTATTTATCAAATAATTACTGAATGTTTTCATGTAACTGGTACTATATGGGGAGGACAGAACTAAAGTACAGCCATAGGGGGAGGGAATGTCTGCATAGAACTTACATTTTAATAAAAGAAATCAGGGGGGAAAATCTATGAATACAATATAAAATATGTATGTGATAAATGCTGTCGGTAAAAATAGATAAAGAGTGAGGACTGAGGAAGTGGGGATGGAGTACTGAAATTGTCTATGAAGCAGTCAGAGATTTATCATCAATCCATACGAAGAGCTCTAAGTTATAAACAACCAGTTCTTTCTGCCCATAACTTATACTTCATTTCTTTCTATTTAAGTACTACCCAAATTTAAAAAGAAAAAATACTTTTCAGTTCATAAATTATTCTCTAGGAATAACCTAGACGCTTTGAAAAGCTGTATTAACCTTTGCAGATGTGTAAAGATGGATACTAAGTAGAGCCTGAGAAAAGTAACCTTAAGTACTCTTCAAGTACCCCTGCCCCTCCTCCGTGACCAGGGGATGAGCGGGTGGGGAGAGAACATGTCCGAAAGTTCTTTCATCTGCTCATGAAAAATAGCTTTGCAAAGACTAATGAGTGAAACAATTTACCTAAATTCATGCTTTCTGAATTGTATGTGTTTCGTATTGCTCGATTATATAGCTAGGAAAAAAATGGAAGATGCAAGCTAAGTATAATTTCTTCGAATGTATAAGGAACAGTCTAGGATTGGTGTCTTTTTCACTAAGCTAAATCTGAAAGTCTAAAACACACACACACACACACACACACACACACACACGATTCAAAAACTTGTGCAGTGTGCTCTGGTATCATCTTCGCCCTGCTCTCGCCGCCCTACACAGAGGTGCAGCCTATATCAGCCAGAGGCGCAGTCCCCAAGTTTCTGCATTATCTATCCCTGCCTCCTCCCCAGGGAACATCCTAAACATCTCAGACAACTTTCAAGTAACTGGAAAGTGATGTTTCCAGAGAAAGAGAGGAAAACAAATGTGTGTATTTAAACAGATGTCACAGTTTGAGGTGTGGAAATGAGGGCCACTCCCCACTCAGCAGTAAGCATCAGGACCTGGGTAAAGGTACTGATGCTTTCCAGGGAGACTCCTGTGTCTGAGTTATGAATCCTGCTGCTGCAGTCTTCCCACTGGGGGTGGGGGGGCAGGGGGAATGCTTTTACTAACCCTCCAGAATCACTGTTTTGAAAGTGCTGGAGTGCTGGAGAACATGGTTCTTTAATAAAGAGAGATGGTTTTTGACAGAATGTCTAGACTAAAGCTCTATATTGTTTATTTCTATTATGCTTGGACACTAGCGGCAGCATATATATGGAAAGAAAAATGAAAATATAAAACCTTCAATTGAAACATCCATTATTACGCATATATATATTCTTTACATAACGCATCCTTGTCCTGCTAAACGAAGAATAAAACCCATCATGAAGTTTCAGAATATTGCCTCAAACAAAGAAGAAAATGTGTGTCACTATCAAGAGCACAAGGTAAAATTTTATGGCTCTGAATGTGCTGATGTATACCATAAGAAAATATGAGAGCTAAATGTTGTTCCTAGGAGGAAAACCTACACCAGTATTCTGTGACACACAGGGAGGGTTCATGTCTTTCCTTTTGCCACCTTCTCCATTTGGCTATCTACTGAGGGTTTCCTCTAGTCATCTAGTGATTAACTGACACACAGTGTTTAGTTTAGAACATTTACCCTTGCACCTTAGTTTGAGGGGAGTAAGGAAGCTGACACATTGAACTAAATCACTTTAAAAGCTTTTTTTTCTTAATAATTCATCAAGTTCTTTTGCGGGGTATTTGTATATTTTATCATTCAGAAGGACCTTTTGTGCTATGCTAGTATATTGACTTCCTCCTTCATACATGAAGTGTAATCATAACCAATTAATAATAAAATGATAATTTCATTGATTAGCATGATCACTTCCATCTAATTAAGTAGACAATTGACTGTTAGAATGACTATTACAGAATGAAAATATTTCTTTCTTAGTAGAGATGATTTATATAATATTTACCAGAAGAGATAGCAAATGACTCAGCCAGTGAGAAGGATATTATGAGTTATTCCAGCTGACTATAACTGATTTCTCAATAATCAAAAATATATTCTTGTCAACAGTACTAAGTAATGGAAATATAGCTGCATGTTTTGGTGAATCCTTGACTAACTCTGTATTAAATGGTTTGCACAATTTTAAATTTCTATGTCAATCCACTCACTGTTTGTTTATTACAAATAATCATTCAACATTTTATTTAAGTTTGAGACTTGGAGTTCTTGAGGTGCAATGATGGAGCAAAGTAGGCATGGTCCTCCCCTCCACAGCACTTACAGACTAAAGAGTGTGTCAGAAGCTGTTTGTAAATGCATTTGGTGATATTGGAGGAGAAACATAAAAGGTTCCTTGAGAAATTCAAAAGGAGTAACCTGGTTTAGCTGAGGATGTCAGGAAGGGCTGGTCTCAGGAGTCCAAGGTTTAGAACTAAAGGACTGAGAGTCAAGACTGGATGTACTCATGCAGAAACTAACATTTTTCAAAGGCTGTAAAATTCCAAAAGAATTGAAATTTAAACTTTGGAAGGATAATTTGGAGAATTTATATATTTGATTGAATATTAATACTTAAAATCTTGCAATATATTTCCAATATATCAATGTATGCCATAAAAATGTGTCACATACATGAATAATGTTCAGGAGAGATGGCTGATCAGGCAAAGTCCCTGGCCACCAAACCTGACAACTTGAATTTGAACCCAAGATCCACTCAGTATAGAAGAAAACAGAATATTACAAATTGCCCTTGGACATCCGTGTATGAAGAGATAGAACATACAAACATAAGTTAAAGTATTGTTAAAATTTTTACAGTAGATGTAATTGTGTATGATAGTTACATTAGAATTAAACTCACTGAGAGTGATTCAGCCTGAATTGTGTCTACATTTATATAGAAATGAATACAGTAACTAGAATAATGGGAAGTCTGTTTATGCAATTTGTGGTAATTGTGGTTGAACTAGTTGACAGTAAATGCCAGTGCAGTGTGATGGGCATTAGTATAGACACCATGTGTTTGTGCTCTTAGGAAGTTTGGGATCAAAGGGGAAACATTTCAGCTTCATCATCATTGTGTTAACAGTAGTAAAGATTCTAGAAATTATTTTTGACTATATGACCTAGATGCAATGAAAGATTCCTTATTTTAAAAAGAAATGCCATCATAAAACATAGTCTAGGCATCTAATACCTTTCTCCTAGCTTCCAACAGATATTGGCAGGTATGGTATCTATTTCCGAGAATGTGATAATATGTCACAATTACTAACACAGTCTTGTTAGTAACATAACTATGGGTTTGGATCCTGCCTCTCTTCTGTGCTAATTTTCAGTGTGATCTGACAAAGTCACATGATCGACTAATATCCATTACCTCAAGTGTGAATGAAGTGTGGGGCAGCAGAATGATGTCGGTCTAAAAAGAGTTTATAAACCCAGAAAGCTTTAACAGCTGCAGGAGAAAGATCACCTAAGCCCTTTATCCAAGGTTAGACCACTACATGAGATGGTTCTGGTAACCTGCTTTTTCCTTCTTACCATGACAGTTGATGAAGCTGTAGATGGTACACCCAGAAGACTCTCATATTTACTTTTCATTCTAAGAAAGAAAATGTGGAGGAAGCCCCCCCCAGCCTACTTTTCTTAGAGCTAAAGGAAGCATTAACCCTGTCACTGTGGGATAGTTTGGTTCTTCCTTCCACAAACAAAAATGAAATAAAAGAGTAAAGTTTAAATTATATGGAAAGTACATTGCCATTGGCTGTGTAAGCTTATTTAACGTCTCCTTGCTATGACAATTTTGGTGCTTTTCCTCAAATGGCTTTAGGAAGCAATATTCACAAAATAAAATAGGCCACTGGTAATTTGTATAATACTTTATTTTTCTAAAATACACATTTAGCCCTGCTCTCATTATTGTGCCTGGGTTCTTAAATTATTTGTTAAGCTGTTTCGGGGGGTAATAATAAATTTTGTGGCCTCCCTGTGAAGAATACCAGAGAGGCCAACAGACCACCTTTATCTGTTAGGCAGAGGAAATGATAGCAAAACACTAGATGCATGATTGCTGTGAGTAAGCCAAATAAAGAGAATAAAAATCAGCGACCAGAATATTTCTAAAATTCAAGACTTAGCTGCTTGCAAGCAGTTCACTAACACAAATGCGATGCAGTGACAATGAGGAAAACGTTAGGTCACGGGAGTGGCCGCAAGTTGGAGCAAGTATGCAAGTGTCTTTTTACACGGAAGATATTTCAGATAAATACTAAAATCAGAGAACATCTGAAATTTAAATCTCAATATTTACACTTCCTTTCGATGTTTTTATTACATTTATTCAGTATTTATGTATGTGCGTGGGTGCATGTGTATGACAGAGAGACTGTATTGTGATGAGTGTGCGTGTGTATGAGAGAGACTCTGTGTGTGTGTGTGTGTGTGTGTGTGTGTGTGTGTGTGTGTGTGTGTGTGTGTGTGTGTGTGTGTGTGCTGTACATGTCTATGAAAGAGAAGGGGAGAGAGTAAGCGGTGCCAGTGAGGGTCTTGGGAATGTGTCATCCATGTGTATGGTGATCAGAGATCAGAGAACAGTTTCCAGGAGTGAGTTCCCTCTTCCACACAGGTCTGTGATCCAACTCAGGTTATCAAGGTTGACAGCAAGTGCCTTCTCCCACTCAACTATCTCTCCTGCTATGCTTAATCTTCTTACTAAGCACCATATGGTTTTATTTTACCAATTTTTTTAATTTTTAAGAATCATTCATTCTTACATCCCTAAAGATGACCACTGTATCAAACTTAAAATTCAGTTAAAAGGACTGTCTTATTAAAAAGAAATAACTATTACTCCAGACTTCCAAGTAGCAACTGTCTGTCTTTAAAATGGGTCATCAAAAAAGATAAATTTGTGAGAGTTACACAAAATATAAATAATTATACAATTGTGTTACTTCAGTGTAGTGTACTTGAAATGTCTCATTTGAAAGTTCAAAAGCAAATGGTCTCTGAGTAGCTCACTGTGTGGCATCTCTGGCACATTGCACCTTCCTTCAGCTCTCGCTGTCTATGAATAAAAAGCCACATTATCTAAGCAAGTAATAGCCTTTATAATGATGTCACACAGGTTTGCTTAATTGCATTTCATCCTTTCCCTAGTTAAGTTACACAAAGGAACAGAAATCAGGCTGATGTTTCCAGTATCAAAGTCAAGACTGTCAAGGTTGACAGAGAGGAAGGTTATTACCTCTTCAAATTGCTCATGAGGAGTAGAATCTGGGTGAGATGAGCCTACTTCTAACAAATGTATAGTCTTGCACTAGCCAGAGTTGGGAATATAGAACATAACTCCAGACATGACTCCCAGCTCCTGCCTCATTCACAGCAGTGGCTTTGGAGATCTGAAGGAGAAGCCCCCCTCTAGACACAGTTGGGGGCCAGTGTGTTAAGCTCTCCAAGTGGAAGAACTCAGTGGCAGGCAAAATGACCACGGAGGAGAATGGAAGGAAGTGAGCACCGAGATGGCTATGTTTGGCTGTGGATAAGATTGCAGATCATGTTGTATTATAACTAGGCTACTGGCATGTAGAAAAAATTAAACATCAATCATCATAGACATTGAGATCTCTTCTCTAGGAAAATTTACTTGATGGTATTTTGGGCCATATTGTACTAAGGACAGCATGAAAACAAAAGCTCATCCTGTCATTGACATTACACATGTATACATATACCACACACACTGTATAATTTTTAAATCTCTAGATAATTTTAAGAAATGCAGAAGAGCTGGGGCAGTGGTGCACCCCTTTAATCCCAGCACTCGGGAAGCAGAGGCAGGCTGACTTCTGTGAGTTCGAGGCCAGCCTGGTCTACGAGAGCTAGTTCCAGGACAGGTTCCAATGCTACAAAGAAACCCTGTCTTGAAAAAAAAAAAAAGAAAGAAAGAAAAGGAAAGGAAAGAAAATACAAGACAAGAAAATAAAAGAAAAAAGAAACGCAGAAGAAAGCCCCCAACTCTATGACTTTCTGAACTGGCTAAATAAATAAATTCTTACCTGTCCAACTCCAGGTTTCTGTTTCCCTCCAGCCATCCTGTCTACTCAAGGGTTCTCACAGCTGCCTAAGTGAGAAGCTGTTTTGTGTATCTTCATCCTGGCTCACTCTGCTTTCTTTGCATGGAGTTCTGGAAAGCAGGTACTCCTGCCCTCTCCCGCCACTTCCACAAGAATGTCTCTCTCTATTCCACTCTTCAGGAGTCATTTTATTGCTAACACTTCTTTCGAGGCATTTCTCCATCAATACACCTCCTCTCTTTCTAGATCTGACAGTGCCTTTTCCTGTGTTCCAAGAAAAATCTGTATCTTATTCTATAATCCTAGTCCTAAAATTTTACTGCATTTAATTCAGAATTTCCAGGTCTGTACTATTGGTAATTTGCTTCAGGTAATTCTTTGTTGTGGGATGCCAGGGCACTTGGTCACTCAAGCAGTGACCCTGAAAGACTCCAGAGAGCAGTGACTATCCACATACAACACTCACCCTTGCTATCCTTTGTTTTTCCTCCTAATAAATACATAAACTCCTGAAGAATAAAAATGTGCTCTCATCTTTATTATTTAGGATCAAGCACAGGACAAGAGGAGTTGCAGACTCTCAAAAACTCTTTGTTAATGAATGACTCTATTACAACCAAAGGAAAGACGGGAAAACAAGTGAATCAATATTTAGACCATGTCAAGACAGCACTTAGTGTTGAGATATTCCATCACTAATGGAATGAAACTTTTCAGTTTGATGTAAACATTAATCAACTAAAAATTCAATCAGCTACCAATAACTGAAAGTAATTTATATTGGGTTAATATGCCTTTAACATAAAAAGAGAAAAAAAGAAATGGGATTTATGATATACAAAATGATTTGAAATTGTAACAATTTATGAAAAATTTATGAATTAAAACTACTTGAATTTAGTTGACAAATTGATCTAATTTTTTAAAAATGTCTGACTAGTATATTTATGTTTTGTACTTTGATTAATTGACTCACTTAAAAATCTTTTTAGCTAGTAGTTTTGGTGCCTCAAAAATGATAACAATATCACAAGAAAGAACACTCATTGTAAATAGCACAATTTCTTACTCAGTCTTCATTCTTGCTATTAATAGTGATGGCATGCATTTTATACACTTGACAAAAACAAAGATTTTTAGAAACCAGAAATATATAATTGTCCCACAATTTTAAGATTTATTCAGAAGAAATTTCTATTTAGAGCTTTTGTGTCAGATCTTCAATTCATGAGTATAAATACATATGAGTTTGAAATGTAAATAAATTCCACAAATGATTTTAAAATCTACAAAAGATTAGAATTTAGATTAATTCCTAAAATTTGCAAAATGGTTATAACTTACCATATGTAAATTTTCATAAATTGCATTTGAAATAGAAAAGTTCATCGTGAATTTTTTCCCCAAACCATAACATTTCTTTTCTAATAAAGGATGTCTTAATATGAAAATACAGATCCTGAAATACAGATCATGCTGTCCTGTGGCAAAAGAACATACTTCGCTAGACACAGTTGGGGGTATGGCTGGATACGTCTAAGATAAACATTTAACAAACTCTGTGTCCTAAGGTAAAATAACAAGTGGTGTTCATTTTTTCTCCTCTGTTGAATGATGCAGTTTTATAGTTAATGAGGGTAATATTGACAAAAGCTTCAAGTAAGTCTTATTTTATAGACTTTTAACTTTACAAACAATAAAGCCACTGAGTTTTTATTTTTCTCTCAGCTCTAATTTAGTGAAAGAAAAATAAAAGTATCTCTTAGTAGATCTTTAGAGTCTGGATTCTTTAGACAGGTGGTAACAGAAATCACTAAGCTAAGTGACCTAGCTTCAGCATTGATGTTCTTAAAACTTATCAGCTTTGGGGTTCTTTGAGTTTGTTTCCACTTTCAAGTGTTATTTTTCTAAAATATCTTATACTTGTAGGCATAATTTCATATTATTTTTATGTTAGCTTGTCATTTTGTAAGTTCTAGACGTTAACGTTTGAAACCAGAGTTATTAAACTAAGACCAAATTTTGCCCATAATCTATTTTTTGTATGATTCATGGTCGGAAAAACTTCCAGTTTTGAATGTTTAAAAGAAAAGAAAAGTAATCTCTCATTTAAAAGTGTAAAAACTACATAACATTCAAATGCGATAACTACGGATACAGTGTTACTAGAACACAGGTTACTTGCATTCATTATTTTCTACAGCTACCTTTGAGCTACAGTGACAGATAGTAGTTGAGATAGATATCTATAAGAAATGAAACATTTTCTTTTTTCTTTGTTGGAGGACTTCACTGACATAAAAACAATTAGTGTATGACTATTTACACAAAACTTTAAAATACTCGTGTGTGTGTGTGTGTGTGAAAATTTCTTAAATGCTTATCTTTTTATTCATTTGTTATTAATTTTTGTAAGCCTCGGTAAAGGCCCCTGATCATGAGCCCTGCTGTGGTTTTCATTTGGAATTTGAAACAGCAGTGTTGAAATGACCAGGTGGCTGGGCTGCTCCTTAAAGGAACCTCTCTTCCTGATCACTGAAGAAATGGGCATGGGATGCTCTCTAATTGCCCACTTGACATCACCTTCACAGTTTCTCACAATAAGGAATAATGCTAAGTTTGTAGAACTCAGCTTAAGACTTAACTTGGCTGGGTCTTGGCAAAGTTACAACATCTACTTCCCAGCTATACCATTTTGCAATGAAAACAAAACACAGCAGACAAACCAACACTAATTTATAGTCTTGACCTAGTTTACATCCCAACTTAAAACCAGAAATACGATGCATAAATTTGGTAAACTAGCCAACAACAGGATTTTGCTGCAAGCGGGTATTCCTAAGTCTTTCAAGTGATGCAGAGATTACCAGGTGCTCCTGCTCTTAAGGAATCTCATGGTGCCTGGGCTACTGAAAGGGCCATAAAAACATGAATCTTTGGTTATTTAAGCTTTGATGCTATAACTAAATGAATTTTAATCCAAGCATGTGCCCTTGATTCAAGTGATCAAATCTATCTTTAAAATAGAAATTGCCAACAGTATAATTCAGTTGTCATTTGTGTATCATAATTGCTCTTTAAGAGGGAAAATAAAGCTGAAAAGTCTTAATGTGTGCAATTTACTGGAATACCTATCCTGAATTTTTTACTGTATTAGGCACTTATTAAGAAAAAAGGCTGTATTTTAAAAATATTTCCGAATAATATCTTAAATAAGATTACATACAGCATATTTCCAAATTTTTATATTTTGCTAAGTATTATAATTGTAAATAAGAATTTTAGAAATCACTTAGGGACATTAAACACTTAGAACTAGAAGCTATGTCTCAAATAAGAGTTGAAGTCTGTCACACTAGGAAAGATCAGTGATTGAAAAGAAAATTAAGACCGATTTCTTATTATGTATGAAGAAAATTCCTGAGAGTTTAAGTAAATTTAAGTTCCTTTTTCTGTTGAAAAAAAATTTCAACCAGCAATTAAAAACTATTTTGCTTGAACATGTAAAGTGAATTATATGAAACTCATCAAGAGAAACAAAAAACCAAAAGGATTATTGTCTCAAATATATGGACCCAAGAAGTAACCCAGCTATAATACACACACACACACACACACACACACACACACGCNACACACACAAAACTAGTTCTGGCAAGTGTCAATCGGAAAGAGCTACAGGAAAGAAAAGCCTCCCATGAAATGGAAATCAAAAGTATCTTGTCAGTCATGGGTAAGTTCTCACAGGTCATGTGAGATTCCAGGGCAATACTTAACAAGGTGAAGTTGGTAGCTAAAATTATATTCATTTAGAAGAAAATCAAGACACAATTGTTTTCAATTATGATATCATCTTTGTAACTAGAGATGATGCCACCCTTATCCATCCAGCTTTTCTCTTACATTGTATCCTTGGTAAGAAATCTGCAATATAAATTGTATAAATTGACTGTGTCCTTCCACTACCCGAATATCTCTGGACTCTAACAGACTGGGAATGGAAAGGGACTAGAGTTTACACCAAAAGTATGGTGTGAAAAATCCTGCACAACTTAGGATCTCAAGGCCCACTCCCCACCCCAATGGAAAAAAAAAGAAAAGAAAAAAAACTAAAGAAACTGAGTAAATAGTAGGACTTTTTCCAAATTTCAACAAAATAATCACAAAGGACTGCAGTGCACACACACAAAAATATATCTTATTTTGTATCTACCTTTCTGAAAGCAAAAAGCAGAAAAATCTTTTTTCATTTTCTTTTGCTACTTTTACATGTTTCCCAGTCCAAACTTTTCCATATAACTAGAACCAAAACCACTTCAGTGAGTGTTACTAATGGTTGTCTTGTGTGAGTAGAGACAACATTATTAAATTAGAACGAGCCTTCCATGCCCACTCAGAGGCAGCATTAAGCGGCCACTTTGAGTGGCTTCAGTGCTGGGCACTTACCCAAGTTCCTGGTTCCGTAGTCAGCTGTCCTCCATGTGCCTGGTTCACTGCATGTGACAGTGTTCAAATGCCTACCAAACTTTTTCAGAAAAGATTCCAACCTTCAAATGAGAGAAGAGTTGCTCATTATTAAAAGTCTATTCAATGAAAGAGAAAGCTGGGTTTTTAGACGAGTAGAAATGCTTCCACGGTTCTGAGATTTTGTGAGTCTAATCATCACCAACATGAAACCTGAGCTTATTTCAGCCTTCATTTCACTCTCAGGGTTCTTTTTTCCATACCTGCTTTTGATCTCTGTTTTATGCTGTACAGAAGTCTTGAGTGCTATGTGTGAGGACAGCCTTGGTCAGCCTGTTGAGGGAAAGTCTGCAGGTCTACAGAAAAAAAAAATGTAAAGTAAGAAGTAAGCCCTGGGATTGAATCGGGAGATAATCTGTTTGACTGTCAGTGTCCTGTTGTGTTTCATGAAAGATTCCTGGCCCTTTCAATGCTACATTTCATGTAGCGATGAAAAAGGGTTATGGAATATCGTTGTGAAAATGGGCTTGATTGGGGTAATAATGACTCAGAGAATGTCAATGCAAACAAATCAAACAGGACCCAATTGTGATGAAGAAGCCAGATACTCAAGCAGCTGTATAATCTCCTCTTTTGTTTAGGAGCCGCCAAACAATTCCCACCCCCCAGCATTGGTAGCCTTGCACTCAGCTAGCTGTCAAATATACATTCCATTCAAATTACTCCTGTGCTTTGTCTTTGGAAAAAAAGTGGGGAGCTGGAACGCAGATGCCTTGGGGATACCTTTCAAGGACTTCAAAGAAGCCATGGCAATGCTTTACTTTGTGTCCTGTTATTCTCAGGGATGTTATTCTCTGGGATACAAGAGGATGAAATCCATTGTGTTGATTTATAGCATTTTGCTTATACTTAATAATGGCTCTCCTGAAAAAGGCACAATAGTCAGCCAGTAATGTCACTGGGCTATAACTGTATAAGACTTTGTTTTATTCAGTTGGCTCAGAAACATTAACAACATTTAAGCTCGCAGTTACCTTCATGTTGTAGGTGAATTGCCTATGGGTATTGTGAATTGGGATTGAAACTCAGGAGTTCAGCCTCTTTAAGTTCCCAGGCAGTCCTCAGAATCCAAGGCTTTCCCTAAACAGTAAATGATTTCAAAGCTAATGTAACCCATGAAGAATAACAGCCCAAGGCTACTCACACTGCCTTCTACCTCTTGTTTAATGTTCAGAGAGTTTGCTATTTTTCACACTAAGCTCTGTTTTACAAAGAGGTGTCAGATCTCAAAACAAGCCTAATATTCTTTTACATGAGTCAAAGAGAGGTGCAGAAACCTATTGATTTTTTTCAAATTCTATTAACATAAACTTCCTTGAAGGGCTGAAGATATAGCTTAATGGTCAGGGGCTTGCCTATTACACACCAATGCCATCATCCAATCTTTAGCACTGTAAAACAAGCATATATATACAGACAGATGGATAGACTCAAGATTCCTTATAATTTTGGAATTTATTAAAACCATAGACATAATAACAGCAACTCTACTGTACTAATTATGCTGATGGGGAGAATAAGCTTTTGTTCATATCTGGAGGCTTCTACATGTCTGTCTGTACAGTGAAGTTATTGAGCCAGGTGTTTCCAAGAGATGTCTCAGGTTTTACTTTGAGTATGTTATCAGCCATGACCTCTACCACTTTAAGTCGTAAGATGAAAATACAACAGGTTCAAGCAGCAATTGATAAATTCTGTCATCTCTAGAAAAAGAATCAGTTCCTTTAGTCTTATGAGAAACAAGCATTTCATAAATATTGAATACCACTACCCACATACTCTACACACTGGTTAGCTAAAAAGACAGTAATTCCATTAGAGGCTTTCAGCAAGGAAAAGATAAAACGGTGGAGATACAATAGCTGGCATTATTTATTACTTTTTTCCTTTGAAAATGTTGTTCACAACAATGTCACATATCCCACACAATTCTAAGTAAAAAATTTCCAGTTATATATAAGCTCTAAGACCTCAATTAAAGAAATTTCCTATCTTCCAGGCTGTTTCTTGGCTAAATGTCTGAGTAATTGTGCTTTCTGATAATATGCATATGCTTCTACCAGAGAATAATTTTACTCATATAAAATATTCATCAGCATCTGATAGCACCAGAAGTGGAGAGTTGAGCCGTTATCCTGTCCAGAAAAGGACTTAATGATTCATAATCAGAAAGTGACGACGCATTATAGTTCTTACAAGATGTTGAATTTAGAGCAAGAAGGCACTCTGCTTAGCAAGTCTCCTCCAATTGACTGGTTCTTCCCTAACATCCTTTAAAAGTCATTTAGCTACACCTTCAATGAGTGAGCTACTACATCTAGAAAAGGCAAGGCCAAATCCCTCCATGACACAGCACATGATAGGAAACTATGATTATGTAAGTTAGAATTATAGGTCATACTTACATTTATATCCTTTGCATCATTTAGAATAAATGTCTTTTCAGTATGAAGAATCAAGCTAGATTTTTTTCTTTAAAGCCAATTATTAACACCACTATTAACTGCTGTATTACCAAGGTTCCACTATAAACCGCTGTATAACCTAGAAATAGAACCGACTTGTAGTTAGTCATTTTCGTGAGATGAAATGTTTACCATCACATTCAAAATTCTTTTGGGGCTTTAAAATGGATCCTGGTTCACTTACATGCAGAAGCTTATAAATGCTCATATTTCAATTTTCCATTTAGGACAACACATTCAGCCCTACAGCCCTAAAGTAGATTTTTCTTTGTTTGTTTTATAGATATATTCATTATACATAGTAGTGTTGTATAAGAATATTTTTCATAGTCGTAGTGTTGTATAAGAATACTTTTCATAGTCATATTTTTTTTTACATTGAACATACACTCAGTCATTCCTTTTTCTCTCCTTCTCCCTTTCATTAGGTGCTATGTTCAAAACCCCCACTCCTACAACGCACTCAACCTAATTCCATTTATATTTTTCATCTGGTATTTTGGTATCTTACAGGCATAACCTAATGATGTTTTTACTAATGGGAGAGCCATAGGTTTTTTAGATACTCATAAAGTTAGTTGTAGCACCTGAACTCCTAAATTAGCTCTGTGTCTCGGGATTTTAGGCTGTGTATTACGGACAAAGTATAAAAACTCATTCAGCTGTACTTGAAAATGTGACTAAACCAGCTTCATGCGCAAGTACAAAGGATTTCTCAGCTCAGCAATCTGAAAAGTACTTCTACTTTAAGGAATCTTAAAGCAGAATAAGTTAGAGTGTATTTGTTTGAAGCAGAGTCTCTCTGTGTCATCCAGGCTAGCCTTGAACTTGCAGCCATCCTCCTGAGATCTCAGAATACAGGTGTGCCCCTCTCGCCTAGCTTTCTCCTTCTAGAGCAGGATAAAAGTGTGAATCTCTAGATTAGTTAAGAAGCCGAGATAAAGCTAAAATTATATTGCGTTTACTTTATCACAGCAGGATAAAACGTTATTTAAAAACTTCTGAATTTGTAGACCTTAAAGCGCTTATGGAAACACTGGTGTACAGTTGTTCTTTTTTAACATTACACCTCGACTGCTGTTTGCTTTTTCAATTGTTATTAGACACTGCCCCAAATGGACTACTTTATGCTAGACACTTCCTATGAAGTGTCTGTGGTGACTACAGTATTATTATCTCCTGGCACATATATATTTACACATGCTCAATTGCAGGAACCAACTTTATTAGGTAACTGATACTGAATAAGCTTAAGAAAGCTTTTAAATCATCCCTATATTTGCAGGGCTTTTCCTTGTTTCTTGGATTACTCCAGCATGCTTATTTCTAAAAATGCTTGGTCAACACCATTAGACTGAAAATTGAAAACAGAAGCGCTGATGGCTATTATACAGCACTTACTGTATCCATTTACCAATATTACCCCATTTGCCAATAAACACGCTAGGATTGTGGTTCATATTTCCAGTGACTCTTTGCTGAAAGTCACAAACTGGATTATGTTGGGAAAATAAAGGGTTCTAATCATTATTTCTGTTGTCATAATAAGAAAACCATATTCTTTTTAAGCCAAAGATTGCATGTAGTGAAAGGGGAGCAGGCCTGCTTTTCGTCTGGCCCAGCTCCCGCACGGCT
>LOEQ01003639.1:165967-184404 GCA_001685075.1 Bramus lutescens | reverse complement strand
GGCTGGCCTATCAAAAGGCCAAGGCAGTCTCTTTATTAACCAATGAAAGTAACAGATAGATAGAAGACCCTCCTACATCAATTGTAAGCAACTTCTAACCTAGAAACAGGACCTTATCATATTATAGTACTTATGGTGGAAATGTGGATATTTATCCTGAACTCTATAGATAAACTGAGTGTTTATTTCTTCCTTAGAAGAGGAATTATCAAGTACTACAAGGGCTGGAAGGTAATGGAAGTTTGTAATATGAGCTACCCAGTTAGCCTGCAGAAGGACCCATCTCATGGGGAGTAAGAATTGTGTCCCAGTAGGGAACACAGGGGAGCTTGACTAATGGCTGCAGCTGTACACCTGCACGGGTTGTTATGGAGGAATGTGTTACCCAATATTTCCAGAGATCCAATCTCCCATGAAGAAGCAGATCAAGGCTTGTGTTTGAACACATCACATTTCATATGACGCCCTCATGTTTTTAGTCATCTGTACATAGTTAGCCTGGAGTAGGCCTTTGAGTAATTTTTCTAACGTCTGACAAGCCCATGTCATCATCTTACCAGGAAATAAAAAAGAATGATTTCCTGTTAAAAAAAAATTCTCGTTCTCTTAGAAGAGTACTGCCCCATTAGTTAACAGTGGTGGTCTCGTGAGCTGAATACTAGATCTTTGGTGCCATTTATGCATTCATTATTCTGAATTCCCACTGGCCCAACATCAAACTTTCATGTTTGCCATTGAATCATGTAAAATATGTGACATTTTGAAGGGAAAATAAGTCAAAACAGTAAGTTCTTGATGTCAGTTGTCTAATAGGTTGGTCATAATATTATAGCTACTTTTTACACATCTAGAAGAATATTAAATTGAAACCATTAACAAAAAAGAGGATGAAAGATGATGAACAAAATTAATCAGCTTAGAGTTTCTAGACTTTGAAGTATGACTTGACCTACAGAACATATAGATGAAAATGCAAAGTATGTGGGAAATAATTCAATCTCTAAAAGTCTTTTCAGAAATGGAATATTGTTATTCAACTTTCTCTGTCATCTTTATAATTTTTCTTTCTTTTTAACCTCTTTCTGTGTAGCCAACTTTATAGAAATAAAAGTAATGTGTTTGCGTCTGCATGTGTGTGTGTATGAAAATGCTACGCAATTTTTGTTTCAAGGCAGTCATTTATTCAAAATATTTTACAGAGACAATTATCCAAAAGAGATCATTATTATAACACACTATTTTATGAAGAAAATTAACAAGAAAATATAAGCTAACCATGCATCTATAAGTTGCGATGGAGCAAATTAAATGCATAAAATGTACCTCAGAACAATTTAATTATTATTTTTTCAAATTAATTTGCTTGATGTGAAAATCTGTGAATATCATAAGACCTTTGTGGTTACTACTCAATTCTATAAATAAACACACTTTCATGAGTTTTACTGCTAAGGGGGGGGCAGAGATTAAATCAACCTGCCCCTTCATTTCAATTTTAAACTTTATAGTAAACTCTAGAACAAGAAATTCTATTCAGTTACTCAATTAATGTTTATCCATTTATCTTTGTTCTTGCTAAAAACCAACTGTAATAAGCCCAGAAAGACAGATAACTTGGTTTTTACTTTAGCAAAAGTCAGACAAGGTATTACTCTGAACATGACAGTCTATCTTGTTAGCTAAATAAAACTTATATAATTATCCTTACAATTCTTTAATTATAAAAGTCATAGAATCACTTAGAAAACCATTTTAATAACAGTATAGCCCATCTAGTTACTTCAATCTCCCCTTATACTCTCCTCCACACTCCAATGTGTGGGAAGGTGTGAAATACTCTATACATTAATATGGCAAATTAAAAACACTGATTGTATCCTCTCCAAATCCCCCTTCTTCAGACAGAATAATCTTAGCTCTTTCAACAATTCTTCTTGGGTTAAACTCAAATCCTCTGCAATCGTATTTCACTACTGGTGAGGATCTAAATGTACAGTCCAGAGTCAGAAGATGTCACTACTAAAATTAATGCCTCTCTAAAAAAGTTTGTCAAATGAGTGTGATGGTTAATTTTCAGTGTGTTAACATAGTTAGATTACAGGGTTGTAGTGTCTAGTATTTGGCTTTGAACTGCCTGTACTTCACAATTGAATGGCTCATTGTTTTAATTCTAACAATCAGTGATAGAGTTAATATATAGATAGTAGATAGACTGAATGATGTACAGTTGGTTATATCCTATTGGATGTCTCTCTATAAGTATACTAATACCTGCTCACCTCTTTACTACAGAGCAAGCTAATTTTATACATACTACCAGTATCTTCTCTCCTATAATTGTAAAGACAGTTTCTAATTTTCCATTTTCTGAGCTCAAAATGAGGGATTATTTTATTTGAGTTAACTCATTGTTCTTGGCTGAAAATTCTTTGGAATCCTTTTCTAGTCTTCCCTGTACTCACTGTCTGTTTTGCTTCAGCCAAGGACAGAGCATGAATTCACATTTGTTTCACCAAGCCCAGTTTTAAAAGTTAAATCTGTGTAAAAATAGACTTTTAAGCAGTAGTCAAACGTGAATGCTGTTGTTTTGTTCAAGCATAAATAAGTCTTTTGAATCATACTACACAATGTCTAATGCTCAAATTGAATGATAAAGTTTATTGTTACACAGCTTATTAAACCCTCAGAGGAGGTCAACCTCTTTGAATAAATAATTCCAGGTCAATATTAAGTTGAGCCTGTGTAGCCCAAAGGGAATTAGGCCATCTGCTAATCTTGAAGAGCAAAGGCTTTCTTATAGTTACTTTTAGCTTTGAAGACATTGAATGATATTTGCCCTTAAGTCCTAATTTTTCAGCCTAGAGGTACTTTGTCTATATTAAACAATTTTTATACTCGGTTGTTTGAAATTCCAAGCATTTGTTTTTTATGAAGATTATAAATATATACACTAAGAACTTTGAAAGAAGGTTTCGCAAGCATTGGGAAATTTCAGGAAATAAAATTCTTTGAAAATTATATACTGAAGAATATTTCAGTTTTATATAAGCAATTATTATGACAAAACATTGATTTTAAATACTCTAATAAATATTGTGGATATTTAATATTATATTTTAAAAGCATGGTGAAAATTTGTTGGGCATTCTCTGATTACTCTTCCCATCCTAGCTTATCTTTTTATTTTAATTAATTTATTTATTTATTATGCATACTAATATTCTGTCTAGATGTATGCCTACAGGCCAGAAGAGGGCACCAGACCTCATTACAGATGGTTGTGAGCCACCGTGAGGTTGCTGGGAATTGAACTCAGGACCTTTGGAAGAGCAGGCAATGCTCTTAACTGCTGAGCCATCTCTCCAGCCCCCCAGCTTCTCTTTTTAAACCAGACATTTATAGAAACCCTTTAATGAACAAAGAATCCATCCATGGCTAAAGTCCCCAAGTCAATTTCCAGTCAACAGATTTCTTGCATGCTTTTAGGTGCCAAGAAGCAACTTTTGTTTTTTCAAAAGATTCTTAATAAAGAGAGAATTAAACTTTAAGTGGCTTCTTGACTTTACCATTTCTGAATCCCTGTGTTAGACTGCTGAAAGGTCATTTCTCTTGGCCCATCATCAGTGTAAGGGCTATAGAAAGTAAGTGAGTGTTGTAAGTTTCCTGGGTTCTCAGTGGAGAGATGATAGGAGAAGCTAGAAATCTCTTAAAGACATATATATACACATTTTTAGCAACTCTTAATTTTCTTCAAAATGATGTTCTGGTAAAGTTGCAAATTTTAAGGTTTTTGAGAAATATAAACCTATAGCTATAGAATATTTAATAATGTATTATTATAAAAGCAAGCCAAAGGCAAATCAATGCATGCATTTGCTCAACACAGATGTTCAACTCTACACTAAGCAATTAAATTATCTGAGTATAAAATGTAAACTACCACTTTGGTCTGGAAAGCAAGCAGGCAAACTGCAGATCTTCACCTCTTCTCCAAATCCAGTTCCTGAGTTTCACCTTCAGAAACATATTTGCTTGGAATCCCCATCTATCAGGATCCCAGAAGAATTGCCTACCAAGCAACACATGACCACCATACTCTCCTAAGATCCAGAGAGGACAACAGAAACAGAAATTTTACACTCCAGGATAAAAATGCAACCAATAATAACCACAGCAATATTCTCTAGTAGAGCTCAGTAACCCTGTTACAGTAGGCCCTGAGTATTCCAACATAGTCAATACAAGAAAAAAAACTTAAAATAACCTTTATAATATGATTAAAGTCATTAAAGGGAATTAATTAATAAATCCCTTAAAGAAATCTATGAAAATGCAAACATTAGAAAAAATGAAAAAAAATTCAAAACCTGAAGAAGGAAATAAAATTAATTAAGAAACTCAAACTGAGGGAAATCTGAAAATTAAAAAAGAATTAGAATTTAAATAGGAACTTCATAGGCACATGTCTTCAACAGCTATGGGAAGAGAATCTCGGGCATTGAACACATAACAGAAGAAATGTATACCTCAGTCAAATAAATGATAATCTAAATAAAACCTTGTCATTAACTATCCAGAAATGTGGAACACCATGAAAAGACCAAATATAAGTATAATAAGAATAGAAGAAGGAAATAAATTTATGACAATGGCACAGAAAATGTTTTCAGTAAAATAAATAGAAGAAAATTTTCTTAACATAAAGAAAAAGGTTATGGCTATCAGTGAATATGAAGCATACATAACACTATATGGACTGTACCAGAAAAAAATCCTCTTGATATATAATAATCGAAACACTTAATGTACAACATGAAGAAATAATATTGAAAAGCTGTAAGGGAAAATACCAAGAATTTATAAATAATTTATATATATATATATACATTTTTGAAATGTGAGAAATGACAGAAACATCTGGTTACCTTGAAAGTCACCCAAGGTTCCTCTTTAATGTTGGGGCATCCATCTTCAGTCTACAGGCCTAGCATGTCTGCTGGACTTTTTTGTGAAGTAAGATATTGTGAAGAGCTGTCCTACCTTGCCTTAGCAACGTTCAACAGTCACTTTCTTTTATGTCCTGCTTGTCCAATTTGCCTAAAAATCTGAGGGCAGAGCTAGCCACTAGTTAATCTTAGCGATCTGGAGGTCTGTACAGACAGACAAGAAGTAATAAATACAAGCTGAGTAAACAGAAAAATGAGTTGCCAAATCTTTTTTCTGAATAACTGAATATTATGTTTTCTACTACTACAACTTAAAGTAGAAAGACTAAAAATTTTAGAAAAAAATGTTTATCTTAGATGAACTCTTAAAAGATGGTGTGAGGCCTAATCTTGGTTGTCTACATGATACATCTGGGGAAAGGGAGCCTCAATTGCCTCTATCAGATTGGCTTGTTGCATGTCTATGGGGCATTTCTTAACCCAATGTAAACAGTGCTGCCTCTGGGAAGATGGCTCTGTACTGTATATGAAGGATAGTTGAGCGATCTAGAGGAAGCAAACAGGGAAGCCAGCTTCCATTTGTAATCTCTGCTTCAGCTTCTCCCTCCAGGTTGCAGCCTTGAGTTTCCGCCTTGCGTTCTCCCTTGATGCACTGCACCCTATATACCGAATAAACCCATTTATCCCTATGATGACTTTGGTCATGGTGTCTGTTACATCAATTGAAAGTACACCAAGAAAGATGGTGTGTTTTATACAGCCTTCACAATTATCTAAAGTGAAATTTTAATGACATATTTTTTCTTTATGATTAGAGTTGCTAAGATATGTGTTTTTTTCAGATAGCTACTGAAAATCTGTGTGGTTTCCTACCCAGAAACAGACAATTGACTCAGGCAAGATCAAGACTTTTCAAATGCAATTTTGGATCTTCCCAGAGATCTATACATCCAAAAACACAATTAAATTCTCAGAATTCTGCCTCCCACATCAACTGGAAAACTTAATAGTGTAATTCAGTAATTCTCTATCTCAGTCATTCGAGTACTGGGAGCAATTTAAATTTGATGAAGACCATACCATAATGGCATTTAAGATGAATTATTCCCAAAATGAACTCTACAAAACCTTCAGGGTTGACTTGTTAAGTATCATACACTTGAAAATATCTTCAAAAATGACCCTTCCTATTTTGGTTGAGTTGATACTACATTATATAGATATGAAAATATTCCCAAATTTCTTCAAGTTAATCACCCTATTGTAAAAATAAAAGAAACATATTGAAACCATAAGTAATTGGCAAATTCAATTCACTAAGCTAGGCTCTGAATTGTCATGATAAGTTAGAGAATAACTAGAGTAAGTAACCATATTTTTAAGTGGTAAGTATTTTAAATTATGTTGACAATACAAAAATCATCTACATTTAAGAATGAGTAAATAGTTTTAAAAGTTATATCAGGGAAAAATCTACATTGCCTGGAACATATGAGCAAAGTAAACAATATATAAGTAAACTTCTAAAAGTAAAGTAACTAAAAGAAACATATTTGGGTTTATGAAAGTACCCATTCTAAAAGCTACAAGTAGATATGTTGCTACTGACGACAATACTATGTGAATTGAGATTTATAGTAAAGAGGTGAATATAAATATAGCTGAGAGAAGATACAACTTGGCCCCAAAAAAGCTACAATATCCCACCCATGTCTTCAGAAGACCAAAACCTGGTCATTAAAAAGAATGGGAGGGGGGAATTACATGTTATAATTACACACTGAATTAAGAATTGTTAATTATGTTGTTGTATTTCCAACATGGTCAACAGACCAGGTTGTGCTATTTAACATGTAAGGAAGGTCCTTTAGTCTTCTCTGTGGGGAAATTCACATTATAAGAAAGACTGTAAACAGACTAACACTAGGTCCAGCTCAGTTAATCCTGTGGAAGAATAGGAGGAAGTATCCAAAGGAGTGAAGGACACCACAAGAAAACCCACAGAATCAACAAACCTGAACTCATAGGTACCCAATTAGACTTAAGTGGCAATCAGGAAGCCTGCATGGGTCTGAACTAGGTCCTCTGCATGTATGTTACAGATGTGTAGCTTGGTGTTCTTCTGGGACTTGTAACAGTGGGAGCAGGGACTGTCTCTGACACTTTTGATTGCTATTGGTACCCTTTCTCTTCTACTGGGTTTTCTCCTTCAACCTTAATATGAGGGGAGGTTCCTAGTCTTATTGCAACTTGATAAACCCTGTTAGGTTGCTATCCCTGGGAAAGGAGGAGAATTGGATGGGGGGGATGGATTGAGAGGGAGGAAGGGATATGAAACTGAAGGTGGGATGTAATATATGGGAGAAAAATAAACAAAATAAGTGAAAAAAGCATATAACAATCTATTAGCATTGTTTCTAAAGATCAGCTAAATATTTTTTGTCTGGGTTTTCTTAAAACTATCCAATTTTCCAAATAAATATTTCATTTTTCAATAGAGATATTAAAGAGCTGATCTCCAACTATCAGTATTATCAACCAGCTGTCAATTCAAGTATAAAGACAAAATTCATGAACTGGCACCTAAGGAGATAGCTAACTGGGTAGGCTGGTTATTGTGAAAGTGTAAGTCAAATTTCAATGCTGCCTTAGTTAGACTTTCAATCGCTGTGAGGAGATGCCATGACCACAGCAACTTTTACAAAGGAAAATATCAATTTAGGTGGCTTACAGTTTCAGAGATTTAGTCCATTATCACCACGGTAGGAAACATGGTGGCATGCAGAGAGTTGTACATTTTGATATGAGTTCTCTGGCATGTCAGTTAAGGTCCACTGGGAAGGAGATACTGACATAGAGTGGCAAGACAGTAGGAAGATAAGTGGTGAGACAGATCTCTCTTTGGGTAGAAGAGGTCAGGCTTACAGATGGCATACAGAAAGGTCAGTGACCTCAAGTGTTGGGGGAGGGGCCTGCTTGTTTGTTCTCAGCCACCCAGATAGCTTAGCCCTGAAATAATCATGCAGAAACTGTATTAATTAAATCACTGCTTGGCCCATTAGCTCTAACTTCTAATTGGCTGACCCATTTCTAATATGTTTATCACCACAAGGCTGTGGCTTACCGGCTAAAATTTCAGCACGTCTATCTTAGGCAGCGGCTCCATGGTGTCTCTCCTTCACCTTCCTTCTCCCAGTATTCAGTGCGATTTTCCCCACCTACTTAAGTACTATCATATCAACAGGCCAAGTCAGTTTCTTTATTCGTTAACCAATAAAAGCAACACAGAGACAAAAAGACCTTCCACACCACTCAAGTTTAGAACAGAATTGATTTCTGAGATCCCAAGCTAGAGGTGGCTACCTGACTTCATTATTTGCGTGTAATCAAGAAGTTCATTCTTAAAGGCCATTCCCTGGGGTCCCATGACTACTATATCTGACCATGTTAATTACAAAAGTAATGTATGGCCAATGGAGAACTAAGTATTTGTAGAAAACAACTTTCTTCTATTAATGCACTTAGAGCATAAAGGGAAACACCAGAGATTGCCAAAGAGTTGGAACAGCCTGTCTGTGGTGGTTTGAAAGAAAATGGATCTCAATTGGAGTAGCACTATTAGGAGATGTAGCTTTGTTGGAATAGGTATGGCCTTGTGAAAGGAAGTGTGTCACTGTAGAGGTGGACTTTGAGGTCTCCTATATGCTCAGCCATGCCCAGTTTATCAGACTACCTGTAGCCTAAAAGTCAAAATGTAGGACTATCAACTACTTCTCCAGCAACATGCCTGCCTGCAAACCACCATGTCCCATCATGATTATGGTGGACTGATCCTCTGAAACTGTAAGCAGCTACCTGAATTAAATATTTTCCTTTATAAGAGTTGCTGTGGTCATGATATCTCTTCACAGCAACAGAAACCCTAACTAAGACACTGCTCAAAGTTGGCTCTGACTCATTGCCACAGCCTAGACCTAGATCAGCTGATTTGTACACTGCTCAAAGTTGGCTCTGACCCATTGCCACAGCCTAGACCTAGATCAGCTGATTTGTCTTTATACTGATAGGGAGATATTCTCCATCTCATGCTGCATTGAAACTGAATAAAACCCCTGGAGTATAAACGCAAAGCAGATTTCATCTCAACTCACTCTTACCTGGACTGTTCATCTCCGTTTTAGCAGGTTCACACACAGCCACAACCACTGTAATTATCTTCTGGGACAGTCCCTACACCCATTTGAATTTAAAATTTTGAAATGACTGCATAGGTGAGGGTAAAACATCCAACCAAACATTTGCACGTGAAAAGGCTCAAAATGAAAAAGTCAAAGTAAAATAAATCAGTTGGAGTACTTGGTGGCAAACGCCTCATTTCCCTGTTGTGTTTACCCTTCTGACCCAACAGAACAATAATGCAGATCCTCTTTCTGCATTCCTGATAAGGTTAGTTACGCTGCATAGCCAATGAGTTTCTGGCTTGTGCAATAAATTCTCAGCACTGAAATGTGTGTGAGAGTATAGACCCTGTTATCGGAAGAATTAACCTTGTAAATGAGGAGCACCCTTCCTGAAGCTCTGGATTTTGATTATTCAAGAGCAACACAGAAATGCAGGCAGTTTTCTGCAGAATTATGATGATCATCCTCACAAATTACCACTGACTATGAATAAGTAATAATATACTAGCAACAAGTAAAGAGCTTTGGCTTCACTTTTTATGTGTGTGTGTGCTCGTTTGCAATTTCCCATGGCATCACTTCAAGAAATCTTCTGAATTAAGGTCTTGTTCCACAGTGGTGTTCTGCATTAGGTACTACCTGGACTGAGAAAAACCAATATAAAGAAACATAAGAAAAACATTCTGTTTTTAAGCTTTACTGACTGCATTTCACAGTCCCCAACATGCCCCAGAGATTCTTCCAATGCATCCCACCATCACCCCATTGAAGCCTCTTCAATAATACCTGCTAAGATACATCAAGATAAGCTAGATCGACTATTTCATGTTCACAATGACAAAGTTATGGGATGCTAATGGTATTAATAAGTTTCTAAGATAAAGCTCAAAAATGAATTATTTAGGTCACAAGGTAAATATATTTCCTCACTTAGGACAAATTCCCAACGTCAAGCATTTTGCTTTCATCTGAGCCAGTATTTTGTCAAAGGAATGCCCCTGAGGGTTGGCATGGACTTCCATCTTCCTCTGCTTCCCTTTCTTCCAACTCATAAAGAACTATGTCTTGTTTTTAGTACCTCAAAGAAACACACACACACACACACACACAAAAGATTTTTCAGGGAGGTTATAGTTGAGAACAATATTAAAATTTTTGCTGGCAGTTTGAAAGCAAAATCTCATCCATGCGATACCCTGTCAAGTCCACATATGAGACCCAGTAACCCAAGCATCAGAGGGAGTTCTGTCCTTTTTCCTAGGTGGGTACTTAGAGAATATATACTATCCACAACTACACAATTTCCACTGTGTACCTCACATTATGGCACAGTTGGTGTTAAAATCTATCAAAATCTTGGGGCTAAGATTTTAAGCTGGATAAGAGGCATATAAAGAGTTCAATATACTGTGTTTATTTTCATGTTATATGTTTTAAGCTCATCTTAATAAATAGTTTTTTAAAAGATTTAAAGATTGCTTTGGTTGTACCATCACCTCACAGTCAGAGTTCTGATGACTGTGAGTCTCATGATTAAAATGCACTCAGAGCTCTGAGATTTAATAGTATAGACTGACGACATTGCACTCATATAGCCCTACCCGAAGAAATGGCTTGACATTGCTGAAATCCATGGCCTTTGTTTGCATAGAAAAGGAAAATTAAAGAAGCCTGCTATATCATCAAATATTATACAACTGCCTTCAGAAAACCAGCGAAGACAAACAACTCTGCGTAGAGTGAGTTTTCTTTACATCACACTGACTAACCAAGGCCAGCCTGGTCCTCCTGACTACTGACTTAACTTTATTATAATCTACTGTTTCCACAATTCCTAGATTAAGAATACTCATTTTACTATTGCAAACACCCTAGATAAAATACTGATGTGTCCAAACTGAAGGCTTTCTAAGAATGTTTGCACAGAGTTAAAAATTTGCTTCTAATCCATATGAAATGAAGAAATGTTTCATATTGTGTGGCAGGGTTAGTGTTCAATAAATGTCTAGTAAATTGTGATAACAGAAATAGTTGAATGAGCAAAATAACTTTCTAATAGGCAAATATAAAATTAATATTTAAGAAAAAGACAATAAATGTTTACAAAACAAGAGTATAAAAACTTCATCCTTAAGATTTTTTAAAACACATATTAAAGGTCAATAAATTTCATGGCACATTGGGGTTTTAAGAAGATTACATATAATAAATGAGATATTAGCTTAAGTGCAATTAAGAGAAATAACTGTATCTCTGGGAAAGGATCCCTTTACTTACAACACATTTAAGCCAGCAATATGACATCAGTTTGTCATATTGACTCTGGAAAGAAGGTTTTTAAAGATCTAAACTTTCGAACCTAAACTGAGATGAAAAGAAAAAGGTTGTGAAGTCTAAATTAACTCAATGCTTGTTCTTAATCTCCCCTTCACTTTTTATCTCAGCTGTACCGCATCTCCTGTGCCAAACATTAGGCAGTAACAGCTTGAGAATTCAAATAATCCTAACCACACGTAACAACAACCTAGCAAGGCCAAATCTGTATTAAGCACTCTACATGATGGTTTTCTTTTCATAGCAAATAGAGAACGCAGTAATTATTAGCATCAAAGGCCAAATCTAATTTAAGATTTAAGCAAAATCAGCTTGGCTTTCTCCTGTCATTTTTTCACAATACCTAAATTTCCAATCCCCATTTCAAACAGTTAGATGCATTCAATGCTCTCTTCCCAGAAACAGGAAAAAAAAAGTTCATACAGCCTTCTCAGAGGTCTTGTGAAGATAACCTGTCAGTCAAATGAATTACACACCTATCATATGCAAAACATTCAGAAGATATTAAAATAAAAGCCTCCTCACACCGTGCACCTCAAATAATTGTGTAGGCATGACAAACTGTCAGGACTTGAAAACATCTATGAAGACTGCATCTAGGAATTTGATTTCAGTGGAGATTATACATGTTGGGGGTGGGGGTGGATGGGCGTATATCACATAACTCATTATAGAGGAAGAATTGTAGCTGAGATGTCATAGTGACTGGTCATATAATCTCAACTTTTCTCTCACTGGCATATCTTTTGTGATTTTTCCTCAACGGCTATAGTTTGCTTTTTTCGTAGAGCTGGCCTAACAATAAATTGCAATGGAAAATTTGACCTAAAAATATTTAGTTCATGTGATCAGAAAACATCCAAGAAAGCCAAGGTCACAGGTCACAGGCATGAAATTCATATGGACTGCAAACTGTCCACACCAGAGATCAGACCCTACTCTGGGTCAGTAGATTTGTGCTGGAATATTGTAGGCAAAAGAGAATGTCTGGTGGACCTATGAAAAATCCTAATCCTCTCAGCAGAAATAGAAACTCTGTAGCATGACCATTTTTGCCATTTATATTAATTCATATCTGTGAGTTGTTGTAGTAGGTTAAGAAGTGGAAGAGTGAGACATAGCTGTCTTTTACACACACTTTCCAAGTGAGGGCAATTAGTCATGTGACAGAGACATACGACCAATGCTAAAACAGCATATTTTAAGAACCAAATAAATAGTGCAGGCAGTAAATAAGGAAAGACAAAGAATGGAAAGAACAGCTGTATGGTGTATGCAGGAGAAACTTCTGGAGAGGGTGACCTGGAAGCGAACACACCTGAACATGGAAAAGGAAGATGATATTATTTTGTAGAAGTCTAAAACCCTTCCACGCCAGTAAAAACTCAACTCAGACACTCTAGCGTACACAGAACTCAAATGTTTTATTCCAGTTTTGCTAAGCCTATGACTCATCCTTTAGTTGCGACAGGAAATGTGAGAGGCTATGTTCAAAATAAAACTTCCTATCTAAAACCCTGCTGAGAAAAGAGCATTAAGGAAAGTCATTTAAGACAACCAACCACTTCTCAAGGATTTCTAAGCTCATTAATGTAAACTCTTAAAAAAATGTAGCTCTCTACAGTAGGGAGGAGAGGGTAATCAAAATACTTCATACATGTGAATGAAATTATCAGATAGTAAAATTAATGAACTAAAAAAACAGCTATCTGGTTTGACAATATGTATAAAAAATGGTAGTTCCATGTTCCTTGATCTAGTAATTCTGGTTCAAGGACTCACTTCTATATGTAGCCACCTTTGAGCACACTAATATGTGTGTTAAGGACTGTTGTTTTTATTTGTTTGTTATCTTTGCAATTGTAGGAGAACGAGCAGGCACTAGTTGCCTATTGGCATAGGGCATTATTAATTGAACTCCAGTACTCTTACCAGATAAATATCTTCCATACATGAAAAAAATGAATCATGTAAGTCTATCTATACTGGCCTGTAGCTTTCACACTAACATCTGGTACATAAATGGTAGGAAATGGGCATGAGTTTGACAGTCTCCTGGTAGAAAGTTCTCAGTAGTGAGACCAACAGCACAACTTTCCTATTGCGTGTGTCAGAGGAACACAGGTCACCAATGGCTGACGTGAAGTGGATGAAGAACTAGGGTGGAAGAATAAGAACTAGAAACTTTCAAGTGTGGAGTACACACCTATAATCCCAGCAATCAGGAAGGTAAGACAGGGAAATAGAAGTTCAAGCCATCTTGAACTACATAGTGAACTCCTATCAAAAACAAACGCAAAGAACTGAAACCTGGTCACAGAACCAAGTATATTTAAAGTCCCTGAAGGTCATGGTAGAGCTTGTCATTGTATCCTAAATATAATGAGAACCAGAACAGTATTCTAAATAGATATGACAATTTATGTTTTAAATCTTCCTTAGGGAAAACGAACTGCACAGGGGTAACAGAAGAATGAGGATACAAGACCAATGGTCATTGCAGTGAGCCAAGAAATCAATTTATAATGGTGGCAGCAAAGATGCCAGGGCTCAGAGGAGGTGGAAGAATGGAAAAACATAATCCAACTATGCAAAATCTTTTAAATAAAATAAAAGCAAATGTCGGTGCTAGAGAGCTGGCTTAGTGGCTAAGAACATTGATTTCCCTTCCAGAGTACTCAGGTTCAATTCCTAGCACCCACATAGTGGCTCACAATTATCTCTTGCTCCATCTCCATAAGATCTGATGCCCTTTTCTGGTTTCTGTAGGCACCAGGCACACAGAATGCAGACAGGCGTGTAGGCTGAACACCCACACACATTAAAAAGAATAAGGTTTTTTGTTTGATGTAATGAAGTTATTTGGAGAAAATGTCCAGGAGATAAAATGCTGGCCATCTCATATATTCTATTTCCATTGCCCTATCATGTATTCCTCAGAGAAGATATAGTATAAAACTATAAAGTTCTAAATTGGAATGTGTGCGTGTTTGTGTGTGTGTGCACGCACATGCACATGGCACTCAAGCATGCATGTGTATGACAACAAAAATGAGAAAGAAAAACACCAAAAATATAGACCAGCCATTTAAATTTGTGCTTTTAAATATTTCATCTTTGTCATATTTAAAAATTTGTGATTGCTAGGAACTATACTTAGGATGAGATACCGATTAACAGTTCATATTAAAAGCATGCAGGATAGTGCCAAGCATATTGAAGAGTCACCAATGGCTTGGGCTTTTCGTGAGGAAGATTTAGGGAGTTTTACACGGGGAAGACAATGTAAATGTATGTTTCAAGAAGATGTATCTTTGGAAATATTTCGGGTGGAGATCCTTCAACCTACATAAGACTCTGGGTCCAATCTACAGCACGGAAAACAATTTTAAGTAGATGTATATGGAGGTAACATATGAAAGGGGAAGGTCAGCTTGGAGATCATCATGTTCTTTACAATATCTATATTAGATAGAGAAAGAAGAGATCTCATTATCACCATTGCCAGACAAGGAGAAGAGGGCTCACCTCAGGTCAAACAACAAATCAGAGGAAGAAATGAAGCCAGGCTGCAAATCAAACTTCCTAGTCAAAGCAAACTAATTCTCTAGACTGTTGCTGCCTATATTATTCAAATACAATATGTGAATCCAGCAATTCACATGACCTTTTTCAAATATTAAAATTCGCTGAAACCCACAAGCTAAATAATATACCAAAGGTCAGAGAATAGAAAAAAAATAGTGATTCCCCCTGTTCTGTTTTTTCTCCCCTTTGAGATTCATTTTTACTAATTTCCAACTTTTTAAAAATCAAAGCTGTTATTTAAATGACATTAAGTTCCTCTGCTCCTGCTGAATCTGCACATGTATATGCGTATAAAATACATGTGGGTGTATTCAAATAAACACATTCTTTTTTACTGTGAATGTGATCTGTTTGCATTAACTCAACAGTGCAGGAAACATTTCTAAAGAGCAATCATCACTCTCTTTACTCCATTTTAGGGCAAGTAAATGTTTTTACTTGGAAGTATTATACTCAGCACTAACTTGACTCATTCTCTTACCTGCTGTGCTTATAGAACTTGGCAGGCATAGAAGTAGAGGCTGGAAAGACAGCACCAAGTTCACAAACCATAAAGACCTAGAGCATAAGTGATGGAGGTGGTGGGAAGCATTGAAGGGATGCAGTGATGAGAATCATGGAGGGGATGCATTGATGAGAAGCACGGAGGGAATGCAGTGATAATAATCAAGGAGAGATGCAATGGTGAGAATCCTGGACGGGATGCAGTGATGCTAATCATGGAGGGGATGCAGTGATGAGAAACATGGAGGGGATGCAGTGATGAGAAACATGAAGGGGATGCAGTGATGAGAAACATGAAGGGGATACAGTGATGAGAGTCTTGGAGGGGATGCAGTGATAATAAACATAGAGGGGATGCGGTGATGAGAAACATGGAGGGGATGTAGTGATGAGAAATATGGAGGGGATGCACGCATGGAGGGATGCAGTGCTGGGAAGAGTGGGGTGATGCAGTGGTAAGAAGCATGAAGGAAATGCAGTGCTGGGAAGCATGAGGGGATACAATGGTGAGAAGCAAGGAGGGGATGCAGTGATAAGAAGCACATACTTCAGTCAGCATCATTATCTCTGAATGCAGCACCTCCCACATACTACACTGTTGTAGTCATAGGGGAGTTTATTACCTTCTCTCAACCTCTGTGCTCTCAAATGAACTGTCTTGTATTAGATTTTATTCATATTGTTGTTATATTTTCTTCATATCAATGATAATTTTTCACAAGTTTGTGTCACCAAAAATCAATACCAAACTGTCTTTTCATTTGACAAGCAGAGAAATAAGACACTGAACAGTTTTACTCTTTGGGGGGTTTTGTCGTTATTATTGCTTTGGGCCCATGGATTGAGAAATGTTCTGTATAAAGTGTCTGTTTCTGAACTCGTTTGAGTTCTTTGCATTGGTAGCCTCACATGCAATTTAATTTACTCTGAAATATGGATCTCTAATTGTCACTTAAATGTCTTCAAAACAGATTACACTGTGAGGCTTATGAGGAAGATTGCATATACAGAAGGCTGCCATGTCCAGGTAATGCAATTAGCAGCAGAAGACACTGCCAATTTTCAGAATGAATCATCCGACTTTTAAAGGTAGCGAAGCATAGCATAGCTGATTCAGGCATCGTGAAGGATTGTCACCAGGCTCCAACGGCTGCCTGACAAATACCTCTACTAGATTTTCAAGAGAAGTTATTAAGCTTCCAGCAACATGTAATTCAATTAAGAGAAGAATGGAGCTATGAATTAACAAGAAGGAAATGCAAAAAAAAAAAACAGCTAAAGCCATCTACCTGCAAAGAAGTCGTGAGCATATGTTATTTTTTTAAATGTCAAGATTCAACTCTAATTTTGAGGACTCTAAAGAATATCTGCAGAATCACTGGACTGACTGTTAAAGAAGCAGACTCTCTAGATGGGAACACAGTTTTGAATTTGATGGGCATATAGAACTGCTTTAGCATATGCTATTGTTAATTTCAGAAACAAATGTTTGCATTTTGTAACAAAATCACCTTATAAAATCAGCTTCGTGTCTTACAATAAATGGTGCCACCTAGATAGGGTAATGTGGCTTGTTATTATGAGTGTGCAGGGCTATCTTGCTTTCCCATTGCTATTTTAACAAATCACCTCAAATGTGCTAGCTAAAAACAAGCAAACTGAGCTAAAGTGAAGGTATTGGAAGAACTGCACTCTCTTGAAGGGTAGGCAGGATATAAGTCAGCATAGTCATTTTGTAAAAGATTGGGGGATTCTCAAAAATACTAGCAATGTTTATTCTAGGCCTTTTTGATAAAATCAAGTGCAGACCTCCTCTCTCATATAATCTAGAAATCAGATGCACCTTAGTAAAATCCTTAATTTATTTCTGGGTAAATATCTGCAGCTAATTAAATCATTACACACATGAATTAAATCTTACACCACCAACTTGATTGTGAAACTGTTCACAACTGTCCACCTCGAGAACCAAATGAAATATCTATTTCTAGACAGATAATTCAAGAAAACTTAAGGTATAGGATGTAGTTCAGTAGTAGGGTACATGCTTACCATGCATGCAACTCTGAGCTCAATCCCTAGATAAAGAAAGACAGAAGAGGAGAGAGAGAGGGAAGAAAAAAGTGTGGGCATGTGTATAATACAGAATTATGCTGGGGGAAATCACTTTCTGGCCTCCAGAGTTTATCCACATTCCTTGGCAGGTAGCACCAGTATATCTTTAATTCAGGTAATCACAATTCTTACCTCTGCTTCCATTGGCATATTGACTTCTCCAATTCTCCTTCCTTCCCCTTTCCCTCATAAAGACCCTGTGACTACATTGAGTCCATTGAAGTATTCTGGATAAGCATTCCCATATCAAAATCCTTAAGTTACTCAAACCAACTGTGTCTTATCAGATCACCATGGAATAAAGTTAGAATTTAACAGTAATTCTACTCCCAGAAGGCCTACAAACTCATGGAAGATGAACAACTACTGAACCACCCCTGGGTCAGGGAAGAAATAAAGAAAGAAATTAAAGTCTTCCTTGAATTCACTGAAAATAAAGACACAACATACCCAAACCTATTGAACACTATGAAAGCAGTGCTAAAAGGAAAGTTATAGCTCTATAAGTACCAACATTAAAAAAAATCAGAGAAAGCACACATTAGAAACTTTACAGCACAGCTGAAAGTTCTAGAAAAAAAAGAAGCAGATTCACCAAGAGGGAGAAGACTAGAAATAATCAAACTGAGGCTGAAATCAGTAAAATAGAAACACAGAAAACAATCCAAAGAATCAAAGAGCTGTTTCTTTAAGAAAGTCAACAAGATTGACAAAACTTTATCCAAACTAATCAAAAGGCAGAGAGAGAACACACAAATTAACAAGATCA
>LOEQ01003639.1:122081-132606 GCA_001685075.1 Bramus lutescens | reverse complement strand
TAATAATTAATAATAAAAAATAAAATAAAAATAAAGTATGAGACCTGTCCCTTACTGGTTGGAATTTAAGTTAAATAACCACAGAAGGACACTCATAGAAGCATAAAAGGCTATTTCCAGAAGCTGGGATGAGGGAAAGTGAAATAGGATGTTTGGATGTAAAATTTCAGCTACGTTTGACGTCTCCGTTCTAGTGATTTGCTGTACAACATTGTGCTTATAATTACTGACATTGTGCTATATACTTAAAATTTTTTTACTAGTGTAGGAAAAACAGACCCAAGAAAACACATAGATGCTCTGCCTAAAGATGGTATACTTTACTATGAGAAAGTGAGAACTACACAAAGGATGCATTTCAGATCTCATACTTCATCTATTTCATAATAATGGGGACTTGGGCAGTGCTTGATATAATATTATAAGCCCATAAACATGAATTAACTCAGTTAATAAAACTCCATGAAAAGAATGACATTAAAATTTTCTTTATCAGCAGGAGCAATGTAGGCACTAACCCGTGAGGATAGATGATGGACAGTGCTGAAACAGGCTACTGAGACAGGAAGAAGAGGAGGCAGGGGTAGGGGGTGGAGTTATGAAAACACCTATTTACCATCCAGAGCATAACTATTCCAGGGCTGTAACAAATTGCACATGTACACAGCACAGGGATATCATCCTTGAGGGTGGTCATATTATTCTCACTAAAATAAGACTGCAGAAAGTTGAGTGATTTATCCTACCTCACTCTCGGCTATCATGTGAAGGTGACCAGTTTTTGAAACTCATTTCCCTTACTCTACATGTCATTTCTTCATTTATATCTCATATTTACAAAGAAAATAAGCTTAGGCATTAATATTCAATGAATGCATGCCAAGCACTATGAAAGGCAAGCTATGGAGAGATGGAAACACAATTTTAAAAGAATTTGAGGAAGACAAGAGTTCTAACCAAAATTGCTTAATGGCAAAGAAAACATTAACCTAGAGATAGAGATTTTTCTCAAAAGAGCCAAAGGTGAAAATGTACTGTTTGCACGTATTATTTGAATAATTATTCTAATGTTCTATCATATCAGAAGATATCACTTGGGAAACAAAAATGTGTGAAGTTTCTGTTAATGCCTCCAGGGAAGCAGCAGAAGTCGCTCCAATTGCTCCTTGGCCAAATCTCTTTTCAATTTAGAGGTAGATGATTATCCATGATTGGCGACAATTGCCAGTGATAGCAGGGGAGAACTCAACCGGCCATGCCAAAACCTCTCCCAAGGGAATGGAGAAGGAAAGAAGACTCATCACTTTTTGCCTCCTTGTTTTTATTTTCTGATTATTTCCTATAGAGGTATTTTTTTTTCTGTGCTTATTCCAATTGTCTGGTATTGGATTAGCAGTGAACACAGGCAAGGATTTGTGTTCAAGGCTGTTGCAAATAAAGATTGTGTAAAACGGATCTGTGTCACCATTTAAAAATAAATTGTGTTCCCTGATTTCTATTGCTGGATTAACCCTTCTGTGGAATTAAAAAGGCAATCTAAGTTCAAAGTACCTCCCTTAAATATTTTAAATTTAAAAAATAGATGCAAGAACCTAATAATACTGCCTTTCTTTGAACTAAAAGAAACAAAAACTAGAGGTGTAATTATTTTAAGAATTCTAAAGTACTTTTAATAGAATTTTTTAGCAAAGAAAACTTTTAAAAGTAGAGGCTGGAGAAATGGCTTAGCAGTTAGAAATGCTTGCTGCTCTTACAAAGGACCCGTATTGGTCCACAGTACCCATAGGGCAGTTCACAAACACCTGTAACTCTAGTTCCAGGGATTCAATGCCCTCTGCTATCCTCTGCAAATATGAGGCACACTCATGATGTACACATATATATGCAGTCAAAACACTCACACACATATAATGACAACAAATCATTCATTTTTAAAGTTTAAAATGCATAGGCTTCAATTAATATTTGTGTTTCTCAAATAGTCAAAATGTCATTAAACAATAAATTCAATACAAAGAACAATCTGGTTGACATTTACTAAACAGGAAAACGTACCAACTATCTGAGAAACCCAATCCCATAACACCAGCTTTCATTTCAAATGATCTCCAGGTGGTTGCTAACCATTTGCTACATGAAAAAAAAAGCACACTCACTCAGTAAAGAACAGACAATGTTGTGCTAAAAGGCTATGTTATTTTGCCAAAAAAAAAATTCAATCTGTGTGCAAAATACCTCTTCCCATGTCTTTTGATCTGCTGCAGCACTTGTCCAAATGGATGGGCTCCCTAAAGGGAAAACCCGTTTCAAACACTGAGGAGCTTCAACAAATGGGAAGCACTCAACCTCAGGCTTAAATATCCCAAATGGTCTCTTGCTGGTAACATGAGAACAAAATCAGGGTTTCACTCAGAAAGCAGCTTTCCTGGCTTTTATCTGCTGTTCCATTTGCGCATTTGATATGAAGATCAGAGTCATCAACTTGAATGTGATTTAGAATCCCGATACAAACAATGAGACATTAAACACTTTCTGGCCTTCTAACATTTGTATTCAGACTCTCCCTTTTTTTCAGGGCATAATCACAGTCCGATCAGTATTCTAGGGATTTGTGCACACAGACTGCCTCTGTCAAAATCGCAGCACGCTAATGCATTCCAATATAGCTCACTTGTACAAATTATTGCCTAAGAAGGATGCTGTAACTTGATATTTTGACATATGCCATTTCATGTAAAGAACACCTCCCATTTTGAGTTTTTTTTAAATTTGTTTCAGCTTAGTCACTTGAATATTTGGAAAATGAAATTAAACTTTTTTTTTCTTTTTTTTTTTACAAAGGAAAGGAAGCAAGCATTGAAATAATAGTGTACAGTCACAAAGACAGAAAGGCAAAAGATCAACATCAGTACCATTCTGAAGCAAGCAAAAATAGTGAGAAGTAGTTGTAGGCAAAAAGACTTTGGGCTTTACTTTCTGACTTTACAAAGTGACAAACAATGTTGCTAGCATTTATTTATTTCCTGAGACTTAACAACATGTATTGCTTTCTTTCATCCCTTTGCCAATTTTCTTCCAAGAAAATTACTATTGCAAGCTCTCCATAAATCCTATAACCTCTCTGGGCTTCGATTCCTCATGGGTAAAATGAGAATAACAATTTCTAGCTGCAAAGTTTGGATGAGGGTTAGAAATAATATATGAAAATCACCTAGTAGTGCCTGGTGCATAATGGAAACCATCACTATTATTATTACCCAAAGCTATATCTGGACATGGAAATTGGAATAAAACACTGAGGCTGTTTTCAGACTAATCCAAAGATGAATACATTTTCTCACAGATCCAAGGTAATTGAGGTAAACGTTAGAACATTTATTAGAATTATCAAGATGCATAAATTGTTTCCATTTTCTTCTTTCCATGTCCAGATATGGCTTTTGTGCATAGCCCTAAAGTACTCCTCAGACTTTGAAAACTTTGTCCATTACCGAAAGTCCCCAGCTTTAAGCTTACCCAACCCTGATACATAGGTAAAGTATATTGCAAGAAAAGCTCTATCCATTAGCACAATTGCTGCCTCTGATACCAGAAAACGAAACTGATCCATTGTACAACTTAACTCCCTAACATATGACTTAAATAAATAAACTTGAAATTTGGAGAGTACCTGAACAATAAGCCATTTTGAGACAATATCTTTTTTCTAATTTCTCCTACTGTAACTGTTTAGATGATCTTAAAATAATTCTGGGAGAAGAAAATAAACCTGCAAGAAACTGAAGGCTGAAATGGACTTGCCTACCTAAAATTAAGAATAGTAAAACTGTGCACTTGATCGAAACAATCAACTATTAAAAAACAGTTGCTGATGAAGAGAAACCGTAATAAAATCTCTCAAAAACTAACAACTCTTATAAAATGTAGGGTTTTGTTGACCTCAAACACAAACTTTTAAGGGGAACCTCAGTCTCTTAAGTTCTAGGACTTCAGGGAGATGCTGCCGCTTCCAGCTAAAAACAAGTAAATGGGTGTAGAAAGACAGGAATATTTAAAGATAAATGTGATCACTGCTTAGGTATAGGTAACATTAATGTCAGTGGCTCTCAGGAACTGCTCCAGAGAGGAGGAAATCCCAAAGCCACCCTTGCTGTTACTACACATCAATCCACAGCCTCCACTCTCTCCACCTTTTCTACCTCTTCCCAAACACTATTCAACTTTCATTGATTTTTTTTTTACCACAAGCCTTTAAGAAGTCCAAAAATGGAATTCTAGACAAAGTCCAGAAGACAGGAACAAAACCAAGCACCCTTGGATACTGACATGTGTGATTTCATGTTTAGACACCATATTTTGTGTACCAATATAAAATTCCAAACATCAGTAGTACAAATAGCAGCATTTTTCCACTTTAATTCAGTGAACTTATCCATAGTATGAACAAGCATGCCCAGCCTTCCCTTAAAAGGCGTGCTTCTCAAGTCCCATAACTTACTGTGTCCAATTCTATTGATGTCCATAACAAAATTTCCTTTGTTATTCAACACTCTGAATATTGCCATTTGGAGTTAATAAGGATTGAGTCTGTCTCTACCTCACAAGCTGCTTATGTTGATGCCCTGCAATGAGACTGTCACCTTTTAATTAGGTATCTAAGGTTAAATAAGGTAATAGAGATAGCATCTAGTTCATTATTGTTAATGTCTTTCTAAGAAGATGAAGAGAAAACCAACATGTATGTCCTGAGAAAAGGCTGTGTGAGAACAAAGCAAGAAGATGCCTACCTATATGCTGTGAACACTGTCTCATGAGAAACTATCTCTGGGTGGCACTTGATCTTGAAGTCCATACTAATACAAAAGTGTATGGAAAATATCTTTGTTTTCTTAGCCGGACAGGCTGTGGTATTTTGTGTTGCAGTCCTAGAGGGCTAATGTATACGTTTAACCATCAGTCACAGAGAAAGTAGAAAGACAATGATATGTTGATTGGTATATGAATAAGTAAAACTGAACATATCCATAATCGTCACTATCCTTATATTAATAGGTTGTGCTTAGTGTAATAAAATACATACGATCATAGTCTTAAAATGGAAGTTTCAGTCCATGGTCAGTTGACCCATTACTTTTGGGCCTGTGGCAACTTATGCATCTGCCTGGGGTCCCTGGAAGAGGATACTGTTCATTCATTCCATGACAACAAAAAATACAATAAATATGAAAAGGAAGGGCCAAAATACCAGTATCCATTCCAAAGTCATGCCCCAAAGACTTAGGACTTCCCAACAGGTCCCTTCTCTCAAACATTTTCACAACCTCCCAAATGTATCAGGTTGGAAATGGAACCCTTTAGCAAATAGACCTTCAGAGGACATTCAGTTTCCAAACTAAAGCAACCTCCATTTCTGCAACTGGAAATACCCTTATTTCATATATCTTTTTTGTTGCTCAACTTTCAGCATGTTGTCATTTTTCCATGGTCTGAGACATCTGTAACATTTATTAGTAAGTTGTTACAGTCATCCATTAACTTTATCACTTTTCTTAGAAGTACCAAATACTTAAAATAATACTGAGAGTTTGGGTGATGGCTCAGTTTGTAGAAAATTTGCCAGACAAGTGTGAGGATCTAAGTTTAGGATCCCAACATTCTCATAAAAAATAAAGTGTTGTTGTATATGCCTGTAACCCCAACACTGGGAAAGCAAAGACAAAAACGATTCCCTGCATCTTGCTAGACAGTCACCTTAGCTGAATCCACGAGCCCAAGTTCACTGAGAGACACTGTACTAGAAAAAAAAAGGTTCAAAGTGATACAGAAAGACACCCAGTATCAATCTCTGATCTCTAAACATGCATATGCATACATACATATATATACACACATGCTCATAAATACATGCAAACACATTCACAACATATTCAAAGTACTCTAGGTTCTTCATTATCTTCTTTAGTCAAATGGTGTAGGAGAAGCTCATTTATCATTCATAGATAGGATTAATTAGCCATCACACTCAGGAGCAGCTCTCTTTTCTGCTTTTTCATTCAGTGCTTTGAGGAAAGTGACAATCCCAGGTAACAATCTCAGCTCACAATTAAATGGAACCAATTTGTAGTCTGCCAGTGTGGCTTTTCCTCTCTTGGGAAATAATGGTTATAATGGCAGATGCAGGAGGATGGAATATAATATTTATAAGAGTATTATCTGAAATAATAACAAATAAATCTACTCTATTAGATTCCCTTGGTCCTAGGCTCCGAAGTTCTGGCTGTAAAAGAAATATGTCACATGTTGTCACTCATTCAGAGCATATATTGCATCATATATGACAACAGCTCAAATCCACAGGTGCTATTGCCCAGGAAGATATATAACTATATATCTAATAGGTAGAAAAGAGGAGCTTCTGTGTTCTTGCCGAAGTGTGTGTGTGTGTGTGTGTTTGTGTGTGTGTGTGTGTGTGTTTCTTATGGCTATTTGTTGTACTACTCAGCCCCAAAATAACCACACAGAAACTAATAATCAAATCATTGTTTGACCTTTTAGCTCTTAACTTCTTATTTGCTAGCTTTTACATCTTAATTTAACCCATCTCCATTAATCTGTGCATCACCACAAGGTCGTAACCTACCAGCAAAGTTTCAGCAAGTCTGTCTCTGGCAGCAGCTCCTTGGCTTCTCTCTCACTCCGCCTCTTTTCTCCCACCATCCAGTTTAGTTTTCCCCACATAGCTCTAGTCTTTTGCCTTATTACAGGCCTAGGACAGTTTCTTTATTAATCAATGGTATTCACAACATACAGATGGGAATCTCACATCAGCTATTCACTAGCAGATTTCTTGGTTAAAAGCAAAGTTATGCAGGTTATGTTACTGCATGCAATAAATTGACTGACAGTATCAGAAGAAAGATTTAGGGTAAGAAAGGCAGAGTGAAGGGTTTTGTTGCTGTTTGCTTGTGAGTTTCTTGGGGTGTTTTCAGGGATTTTTTGTTTTTGTTTTTTTTTTGTTTTGCTATGAAGACAAATTGATAGGCATTCCCTGAAAAACAAGAGAAAATTTTATCAATAGTTACCAGATAGATGGCTTTATTCTATCAAGCAATGAAGGGTCTCAGAACAAAAGACCTGCTTTTGACAGGTTAGAATTTCAGTAATAATGATAACCAGTTCAGTCTTGATATAAAGTCATAACTTTAGTCCATTCATAACAACCTCAATTCCTAAAGTTGTGACCACTGAGTTAATTAGCCTAGTTTAGTAGCTTAGGAATGGCTTAAAAAAAGATTGCCTAGATCAGTTTGCCTGGCTAGTAACCAATTTCCTGTACTATACCCTTAATATGAGACTCCTATCAGGGAATCTCTTTCCCACACTTCTTTCTTGTGTTACATAACAACTCTGCAATCTTATGATACCTAAGTTCTTTATTATCTGACACAACTGTTAACTCCATATCTTATCATTCTTTTAGATAATTACTTCAATAATCCTTCTTTAAAGAAAAGCACATTGTCTAAATTTGGCTACCAAAGCTCAGAGGACATTAGAGTACCTGACCCTTTAGTTGTCCTGACATACGAAGAAATCTATAAACAAGGCCAAATCTGTTAATCATGTAATAGAAATGCCCCATGAAGGTATAAGTTTAGGTAAGGGACTTAGTAATATAACAAGAGCAAGCCCTGAACATGTAACTACTTACCTGTGCACATAAATATATTCCCATGGCCAGCTTGAGCTTGTTTCACACAATATCTCCTGTATAGTGCTATAGTGCTAGGTTCTATAACCTCCTGAAAGGAGAAAAGCTTGTAAAAAACAACATGAATGTTTATCTTTTCATTTAATGTTCTGGAAGGATACAGTACAATTAGAAGGTCCCACTGGCCATTTTATGAGTAGGGATAAGAAGAGGAATATAAAACTATGCCCATATTCCATTGTCCGGAACTCATATTCAAGGACAGTCTAACTACCAGAGTTCACTTCTCTCTACTCTCTACTCTACAAACACAAACACAAAATTGATTCTTTCAAAGACTAGCTAAACCAGTTGTTTTCTAAAGATCCTTGGACCAGAAGCAACATCATGATGGAACTGTTTCCTTACTACATTTTGGAATTATAATCACTATGGATACAATCCAGCTCACTAAGTTTTAACAGACTCCTGTGTGACTAAGACATGTCATTTGTGAACTTTTGTCTAGAAATAAAAGAATAAGCCCAAATGTCACATCACCTGACTAACTTCTCATAAATGCATAATAAATAACCCTACTTCCCAGGTAAGGATTTGTAATTTTTTTTATAACTCTGCAGAAAATCCTAACCTGGGCCCTTTTTCTTCTCCCCTTTATTGGGGAGAAAGGAATTGTCTTAATATTATCTTCTTCTGACGCCCATCATCAAGATCTGACCTAAGAATGCAATAGTGACAAAAGACTAACTTTAGTGTCTCTCAACAGTGATATAAATTTAAAACTTAAACCTTCAGAAAGGAACAAAGACTAGTCTCTGAGTAGCATGACAGTAATCTCAACTACTCTAAAATGTCGTGTTCTGCTGCCTTAATTTAAAAATCAGCCGCAATCACCTCTTGAATGTTTATTAAACCTTAGTTCACAGTATCTAAGCAATGCACAACTGGAACTATATCATTTGAATTTCAAAGTAAAGATTATTCATAACTATTAATTTGAATTTATTCTTGTTTTCACTTACTTTCTCATTAGCAAATTCAATAATACGAAATTAACCTTTTGTACTTGAGAAGCAATTAAATTTTCCTAAGTTACAGGGTTTTTTTTAATGTTTTCATCTAGTAGCTAAATTGATATGCACCAGAGCTTTCATTCAAAGGACTAGAATTTTTTAGTATACTTCTGACTGGTTGTTGCACATTAGGAAATAAAATACACCAAGGTTTTAAGTTTCTAAGTTTCTTTTGGCTTTCAAATAATCAATGTATGGTCTGTAGAAATATTTTAGTTCTCAACATTAATATTTTACTAATTACTGTTTTACAAAGTTTTACAAAGTTAATTATGTTTAGACATGACAAATATGTAAGTATAATTAAGAATTATTAGAATATTGACAAATAGTATACCAAATGAATATAAAGTAAGTGGGTGAGTCAAGTTTGACGTAGCCCACTCATGCAAATGGACAAAGGGCCAAGGAAAAGAATAAATGCTTGAATAGCTGGATAAAAAAATAAAATATATAGTGATATTATGTATTATTCTATGTGATCATCTATCTAAAAACATGGCAATCAATAATTACATCTACCTTCTAAACTCAAGCAATTATTTCCATCAGTGAGTAAAGTATAATACCTCTTCCTTTGAAATTGGCTGGATATTTGACGTATGTGAACCAACAAAATGTGAAACAAGTGATTTTGTGTATGCCCAACATTGCAATAATCCAATTTCCATCATTGTAATGAAACAGCTCAACAAAATAGAAACAAAAATAATACAAAGAATATGTAAAACAAAAAGTTGTTTCTTTGAGGAAATCAATAGAATTGACAAACCCTAATCAAAATTAGCTAAAGGGCGGAGGAGGAAAATCCAATTAACAAAATTAGAAATGAAAAGGTGGACAAAACAACAGACACAGAGGAAATCACATAGGACATACTTTGAAAAACTACATCCACCAAACTGGAAAATCTAAAAGAAATGGGCAATTTTCTTGATATATATACTACCTACCAAAGTTAACCTAGTATAATGCAAATTATAATAATATATAATACAAATTATTATAGTATAATGCAAATTAAGTCTCTCAACAAAAAGGAGCACAGGACCAGGTGGTTTTAGCACAAAATTCTGCCAGACTTTCAAAGAAAAATTATTGTCAATATTCCTCAAATTATTCCACAAAATAAAAACAGAACACTATCGGGGACCAACTTCAAGAAAAATGCCACTTGCCAGGAAATGGGTGTGGGTGAAAGACCCCCAGTGAGGGGAGACTCTAACTCAAGTCTTGGGATAACACGACCCCCACAGTAACTCATGAGACACTGTCCTTGCTGCAATCACACGAGGTTTATTTGACAAGACAGGAACCAGTGCACTGGGGCCGAGACTCATAACCCACGCAGGGGAGGAGTTCGACCCCATGTAACTGGGAGAAGGGGTTTTTAAAGGAAGAAACCACAGCCCAGTAATCTGAAGGGGGAAGGGAGGGTGTCATAGAAAATTCCGAAAATACCAGTGATGATCACAAAGGGGGCAACTCCCTGTTTCTCAAGATTATTCTCAAGATTATAATCAGCTAGTTCCTAAAACAGAGTATTCCAAAAATACCAGTGATAATCACAAAGGGGCAACTCCCTGTTTCTCAAGATTATACTCAAGATTACAATCTAACTTTATCTTCAGCTAGTTCCTGAAACTGAGCCGGCTAATCCTAGATTTCTGATTCTTATCTCCCTGCTTAGATTTTTGGCTCTATTTTTTTCCTGCTAGGGGGGTCTGGATTTATCCAGGTC
>LOEQ01003639.1:102619-115493 GCA_001685075.1 Bramus lutescens | reverse complement strand
CCGGCGGTAGACTGTCAGCTGCTCCCTACCTGCTGCTGTATTGAAGTCCCAATCAGCTCGGTTAAGGGGAAATCCGGCATCTGTTTCATTCGGAAGATTGGTTGGTGCCCCATTTGCTCAGGGGACATTTTTCCGGGCCTCCAACAGGATCTGCTCTTTCTCTTCAGTAGTGAAGAGGCCCTGTAGAAGCTGCTGACAGTCATCCCAGGTGGGTTGGTGGGAAAACATCAAAGACTCCATCAATCCCGTCAGGCTGGCAGGATTTTCTGAAAAGAAAGGGTGATTAGTCTTCCAGTTGTAAAGATCAGCAGAGGAAAATGGCCAATACTGGAGGGGTTGAAGGTGGGGTGGGTCCACTGGGGGCCCACAGACACACAGTGGCAATGCCATTGTTGAATCTGGTCCTCCAGGATCCTGTGCTGGACTACGAGCATGCCGACTTCGTGTGCCTGTAGCAGGCCCTCCCCCAGTGCTGCCCCTAACACCAGGATCAGACATCTGGGGCAGCGGGTAAAGGGGTGGTGGAGGGCTCAGACATTCATGTGGCTCCTCAGTCTCGAGGTAGATTTTAGGAGGAGCCAAAGGTTGGTTTTCAGGCAAACTCTCAGGCCTTGGAGCTACAGGTTTCATTTGGCATTCTGCCTCTCGGAGAGCCAGGGCTCGGGAGCCTGGCTTTTGTCTTTGCACCCAGGGCTTAACCCAAGGTGGGGGATCCTGGACCAAATCTTGCCATTCAGTAATGTATGGTTGTTGATCAGGACGGGATCCCGGTCCTTCCTGAAAAGCAATAGCTTTAACTTCAAAAATAATGATTAAATCAAAGGTGCCCTCTGGAGACAAGCCAACACACCAAGCGCCAGCCAATCCGAGGAGCAAAACGTCTTCCATTTTCTTAATCTCTACTGACAAGTTATGCACTCTAGCTCTGACTTCAGTCCAATGATCCAGAGTCAAACTCAGAGGAGTCGTCACAGTCTGCCCCATTGCCAAAGTCACAAGTAAGACAAAATAAAGACACACAAACAAAGGCTACCAAATGTCTGTCTCCACCTAGACAGACGAAACTTCTCCAGAAATACAGACAGCTGGGGGGACATATAGTTCCTTCTAGGAGAACTTCCATATCCTCACTAGCACCCAGATGGGACTCTCCCAGGTGTCCACTGGGGTCCCTTCTCACCTCCCCAGACTTCTCTCAGGGCTGATCTCCTAGCAGGTCTCCTCCCGAGATGCGAGCGACTGCAAGACCAAAAATACAGCCACCTAGACAGTCGAAATTACTCCAGAAATACAGACAGCTGGGAAGGCATGTAGTTCCTTCTAGGGGAACTTCTGAACTTCTGTATCCTCACCAGCACCCAGACAGGGTTCTCCCAGGCATCCCCAGGGTCCCTTCTCACCTCCCGGGTCGTCTCCCAGGGCTGATCTCCTAGCATGTCTGTTGGTTACTGCTTCCGTCTCCTCCTGAGACGTGAGCGACTTCAAAGCCGAAAATACAGAACCTGAACTCAGCTCACACAGAAACACAAAGGCACAGACATGGCTGTAAACCTGAAAGTACAGAAGCTGAACCTGAATTCACCTGGCATGGAAACACAAAGGCACAACTGTAAACCCGAATGAACACAACCTGAACCTGAACTCTGAATTCAATCAGCACGGAAACAGAAAGACTTGACTGTAAACTCGAATGTACAAACCTGACCCTGAATTCAGCTGGCGCAAAAACACGAAGAACCTGCCTGAATTCAACCGGCACACAAAGACAAAGACACACAATGTCTCACCTTCAAGTGGGCACAGACAATGTCTCACCTCCAAGTGGGTCTTCAGAGACGAGGGTGGTTGCTAGTCCCGGGACGAGCCCCCAAACGAAAGACCCTCAGTAAGGGGAGACTCTCACTCAAGTCTTGGGATAACACGACCCCCACAGTAACTCATGAGACACTGTCCTTGCTGCAATCACACGAGGTTTATTCGACAAGACAGGAACCAGTGCACTGGGGCCGAGACTCATAACCCACGCAGGGGAGGAGTTCGACCCCATGTAACTGGGAGAAGGGGTTTTTAAAGGAAGAAACCACAGCCCAGTAATCTGAAGGGGGAAGGGAGGGTGTCATAGAAAATTCCGAAAATACCAGTGATGATCACAAAGGGGGCAACTCCCTGTTTCTCAAGATTATTCTCAAGATTATAATCANTTGCTGCAATCACACGAGGTTTATTTGACAAGACAGGAACCAGTGCACTGGGGCCGAGACTCATAACCCACGCAGGGGAGGAGTTCGACCCCATGTAACTGGGAGAAGGGGTTTTTAAAGGAAGAAACCACAGCCCAGTAATCTGAAGGGGGAAGGGAGGGTGTCATAGAAAATTCCGAAAATACCAGTGATGATCACAAAGGGGGCAACTCCCTGTTTCTCAAGATTATTCTCAAGATTATAATCAACTAGTTCCTGAAACAGAGTATTCCAAAAATACCAATGTTAATCACAAAGGAGCAACTCCCTGTTTCTCAAGATTATACTCAAGATTACAATCTAACTTTATCTTCAGATAGTTCCTGAAAATGAACCGGCTAATCCTAGATTTCTGATTCTCATCTCCCTGCTTAGATTTTTGGCTTAGTTTTTTTTTTCCTGCTGGGGGGGGGTCTGGATTTATCCAGGTCTTTCCTGGGGATCAGAAATATAAAGAATATGAAGATGTGAAAATCATAAAACAGAAACCAAAGAATAGTACTGGAAGGGAGTTCCAGTGAAAACTGAAATCTACTGCATTTAATTTTCCATATACTTTTATACCCCAATAAAAAAGGGGAAGAAGGCAACAAAAGGCTTTTTGAACATGATACAAAGAACAACTCAAACAGTTACTTTAACATTTTGAGACATCAAGTCATTAGCCTTTCGTAGTTTAGGCAGTGAAACCACCCTAGACCAAGTATCCTGAAAGCAACCACTCCCCAGGTAACCTACTAATACAAAAGAAGAGGCAAAAATATGTTTGTATACCCTGACCATCTTTTAGAATGGAGTGGATCTTCTTACATGTGCCATCTTAATGTCAAAAGGACCAAGTAACCACATCCTGATTCAGGATGTGTTGTTCAGATTGTTGTTAGCAAAACTGAGTGTTCCTGAACTCTCTAACCTTCAGACAAGGTAGATATAGGCTTACATTATTTGGCCTCCACAGAACACTGTTCAATTCTTTTCAGAATTATGGGCACCTGATTTTTGATAAAGAATTCAGAAATATACACTAGAAAAAAGACAGCAACTTCAAGAAATCAAACAGTTCAAGTTGGATGACTCCATGTAGAAGAATTCAAATATATCTATACTTTTCACCCTTGCATAAACTCAACTCCAAATGGATCAAAGACCTCAACATAAGGCCAGATACAATGAACCTAATAGGAGAAAAAGTAAGGAAACTATTTGCAGACCAAAATACTTTCTGACCAGGTACTAAGATCAACCATTAATAAAGGGGATGTCCTAGTTAGAGCTTCTATTGCTGTGAAGATATACCATGACGACAGCAACTCTTGTAAAAGGAAACATTAAATTGGGGTGACTTCCGTGTTGAAAAGTTTAGTTCATTATCATTATTAGATATGTTGATATACAGGCAGACATGGTGTTGGAGAAGGAGAAGATATTTATACATCTTTAAGGCAACAGGAAATAAACTGAGATACTGGTCACTACTCAAGCATGTATGAGAACTCAAAGTTCACCTCCAAAGTAATGTACTTCTTCCAACAAGGCCATAACTATTCCACCAAAGTCACTCTCACAACAGTGCCTCTCCCTTTAGGGGCCATTATCTTTCAAACCGCCATAGGGAACCTCATGAAACTGAAAAACTCCTCTGCTGCAAAGAACACATTATTCAGACAAAGAAGCAGACTACAGGATGGGAAAAGATTTTTCCCAACTGCATACCCTTTTGAGGGTAAATACCTAAAATATACAAATAATGTAAAAAACTGGACGTCAAGAAAACAAATTACCCAATTAAAAAAATGAGATATAGATCTAAACATGGTATTCTCAAAAGATGACACACATATGATTGAGAAGCAGTTAAATATTCAAAAGCTTTAGTCATCAAGGAAATGCAAACTAACTATATTTAGATTTTATTGTACACCAATCAGAATGGCCAAGATCAATAAAACAAATGACAATAAGGTTGTAGACTAAGGGGGATATTCAACCATTTCTGATGGGAGTGCAAAATTGCATAGCAACTATGGAAATCAATGTTGCAGTTCTGCTAGGAATCTGGAATACATCTACTTCAAGATCTAGCTGTATCACTCATGTGCATATACCCAAAGAATTCTACATCCTACTACAGAGACAATCAACCATTTCCATTGCTGCTCTATTCATAATAGCCAAAAACTGGACACAGACTAATGTCCATCAATGGATGGATGAAGAAAACCACTTACACAATGAAATATTATTTAGCTATTAAAAAATGAAACTATGAGATTTTCAGGTAAATGGGTGGAGCTAGAAAAGATCATCTTGAGAGAAGTAATACCCAGAAAGACAAATATAACGCGTATTCGCTTATATGTGGATGTTAGCTATTAAGTCTCAATAAGTAGGCTACAATTCTTACAACCATGGAGGTTATATATAGAATAAGCATCTGGGAAGAGGTTAGGATAACCCTACAAATGGGAAATAGAATAGATAGTTATAGATGGATGAGGGCACTGGAATGGAAGAATCAAACAGGTAGCAGGAAAGAATAATGGGGTTAAGACATCCCCTTTATTAATTGTTGACCTTAGTACCTGTATTGTTGGTATCCTGTTCAGAAAGTCTTTCTGTATGCCAATGATTTCAAGGCTATTCCCTACTTTCTCTTCTGTTAGGTTCAATTTATCTGAACTTATGTTGGGATCTTTAATCCATTTGCAGTTGAATTTGTGCAAGGGCCATTTGACAGCAAATACTGAAACCTAATGCAGTAGAAACTTCTTAAATATATACATATGTAAAGTTGATCTAAATGGTATTCCAAATAACAGGAGAGACAGAGTCCAAACTGGACATCTCTCATCACCAAATGAAACCTCCAGTTTCAGGAATGGGTATCGTCAAATTGCCTTGTTGACCAAAGGGGCCCCATGGAAAGCAAAAATTAAAAAAAAAAAAACTTCAGGCTATTGCCAAAGCTATTAGTTGCTCCCACAAACTGATGGTAAGGTCCTAATGATTAGGAGACTCTAAACTTTTCTATGAAGCAATACTCAATAATTTTGTACCAAATTCTTGGATTCTGATTAAACTTTAAACAAAACACATTTCTAGGTATAAAGGGAAAGTAGTATTTTATGAATTTATTTGATTTTATGAAAGCCATATCTAAAAATCATCTAAGAAAGCCGCAAAGCCAAGATGTACAAGGTCAGGCTGCACTCAAAGCAAATGTAATCTAGAGGGTCAGAGAACACAGAAAACACTTTCAAAAAGGGAGACACCAAATTAAGGGGCCACAGAGACCATTATTCACAAGAAAGTCATGACTGTAAGACTAATTGATATATACAACCATGTTTCATTTTTTCTTTTTTAATTAATTAATTTATTTTTAAAACAATCTTTTCTCATTTTACAAACCAGTCCTAGTTCCCACCCCCTCCTTCTCCCGCTCCTCCCACCTTCTCCCCACTGCACTCCCTATCCACCTCTGATAGCCACCTTTAAATTTAACACATCAGGGCCCAAAAAGGTGGCTCAGAGGCTAAGAACATTTACTGCTCCTGCAGAGGACCACAATCATTTCCCAGCACCCACATGGCTGCTCACAACCTTCAGTAACTCCAGTTCTAGGGAACCTAATGCCCTCTTCTGACCACTGAAGGCACTGCATGCATTTGTTATACATACATACATACATACATACATACATACATACATACATACATACATACATACATACATACATACATACATACATACAGGCAAAAAACTTTTACACATAAGATAAAAATAAACAAAAAATTTTGTAAAGTAACACATCAACTGCAAAAACATTACATTATAAAGTTATGGGAAATACAAGACATAATCATTAACTGAATATTGTTGAAATTTTTCTAGCTCTGTTTTCTTTGTATTAAATCTAAAGATCCTCCATGACTTTTCACACTTGAAAGTACAAATGGAAGCTTTGTGATAAACACATTATTAAACATACTTATAGTGGTTACATATTATTTTATCTAACTCCTTATTTATACTATTGATATAGCTTTCACTTTCAGTGTTTTAAATTATTAACATTTTAAATGATACTAGAGTGTGCTAATGGCTGGCTTTGTCAGTTTAGGGAGATAGAACAAACCTTTTATAACTATTACTTAGGATTTATTCTCATCTGTAAACTTAAATTTTATGAATATTTTAGAGTGGTGGTATGAATTGTTAAATGTTATTCAACCTCATAACTCTGATAAAGACATCTCCACCTTCCTATCCATGTATGTACTTTTCTTTGAAAACTAGTTCTGCTTAATGATCCCTGGTACTTTGACATCAAGACTTGGAATCGGTCTAGCATTTCATATTTTTATTTTTTAATACATAACCCGACCCCACTATAATCTGCAATAATTTTATTAGATGTGTCACTATTCTATAAAAGATAGAAATTGTCTTTTTTTACCCTTGGAAAACACTGAGGGTTTTTAACTCGATTTTCTTAATTGCAAAAATTTTTCAAAGGGCAAGAGATAGATGCTGAACTTACATACTTCATTGCATTAATTTTAATTGTTCCACTGAAATGAAAATTTTCTTTCTTCTTAAATATAAGCTTATCCAATCCAAATCCAATTAATCAATAAAGACTTCTGGAAGATACAAAACTACACATTTTTTATCTCCACATTTGGAGAAAAACACATCACTGAAAACCCTATTTTGTATTTAACCATCAAAGACAAAAAAAAGACCACAAGAAAAGAAAGTGAGTATAACAAAGGAAAGCTAATGACAAAATAAGACAGAAGAACACACAGAGACACACATTTAGACAGTATTCTCAAAGATATATTTTCAATGTTGTTCTAACAAGTTGGGGCAAAGGAAAGCACTTTGGAGGAAGATAATATCTCCCAGAACTTTAGAACAAACTCAGTTCCTGGGATTTAAAGAATCTTAGAACTACAGTAGACTCATTTATAATGTGTAATAAAAAAAATTAAATGTTCAGAATGAAACCCGGAATCCTGGGCTTTGAGTCTCAAATAAACTGTAGATGTCAGAGTATGGTTACAGGTGTAACTACAAATTACTATTAACTAGTCACAAAGGAGTAAGAAGGAAATTTCTGAAGGTATAAGAAGTTGAGACCCTGTTCTGTGACCTCAGGCAAATTAAAGATATACAACTGATCTTCAGCAGGTATCCTCGCTCATGTCAGGAAGACATCCGCCATACCAACACATCAGGGGAAGACTACAAAGTCAGAATGTGTGTTTTTAGATCCTTTTCTGTCTTGTTCTACAGCTTACAAGAAGATCTTTGATATTTCCTTCTTGCCACTTAATTCACTACACATATATGATAAGCATACTCTGAGCTTAGCATGTTGTTCATAGTGAAGATATAAAGAAGGGTAATATATAATTTCCTCCCTTAAAACATTCATTTTTTTAGCACTATTTTAGGTCTGAAATAAAAGCTGTACTGTTACCAGTTGGGTACTTCCCCGTATCTTTCAGAAACTATCCATTTTACTTTATGTGCAAAAACAGCTAACTTATGTTTTTCTTAAAAGTATTATCTCACTCACAAGAAACCCCTGAAGTGGGTAATCCTTATGTTTTTATTCAGTAGAAAGAAAAACAGTCTCACAGAGTCATGGGCCACAAAAAGAGCCAAAATTCTAGGCAAAGCATTGTTGTAAAGGAAACCACAGATATTGCTCTTTTGGCCCTGAAATTATTTATGTTGAAGTCATCTTAATAAATATTTTAATTAAGTAGCCTTGACTGAGGAGACTCATAAAAACTTCATCTCTCTAGAGTACTTAACTCATGTCCCTGTAGTGCTTCCCCAATGACCCATTATCTGCTGAAGAATTTTCTCCCATGGCCATTCCTCTCTTTCATAAATAAATAGATTTCCCTTTCCCTATTGTCACATTTCTTTGTCCTCTTCATCCACAAACTCGACATCTTCCTAAATTCTGATTCAGGTTGTACTCTTTCTCACCTGGCTTTTATTCTAAGCCCTCTGCAATGCATCTGTGCCTATGAAAGCCAGTGGGCTTTGATGTCCTCTTTTTGTTGCCTCTCAACCAAGTTGTTCATGTCTTTCATGACTCTCCATCTGCAGAGTTCTCCCCAGGTCACTGTACTGAAGTGACTTCTGTCTCATTTGGTGGCCTCATCTCTAAATATTAGAGGACTCATTTCCTGGTCTTGAGTGCTCTGCTCACTTGAGTAGATGTCCTTAGTCAAGAAAACATCCTCAACTGTGGTACTTCTGTCTGAACACTAGATCTATGGATAAAGTTTTGTGCTTGACATTGCTACTTGGCGTTGATTGTCCCAAGATTGTTCCCCAAAGTGTGCTTCTCTTCTTAGTTTTCTTATTTTGGAAAATGATACCATGAGTATATGTAATTGCTCTATGAAAAACCTAGGAGCTAGTTTTGACTCTGATACTTTCCCCTTTGCCCATACTCAGCCTAGTTTGCAATGTGACCTACTGAGCCTCCAAACAAAGCTGAACTTCTATGTTGTCTCTATTCCCATTTGGAGCTCCCTTGCCTAAAATACTATCTATATAATACAGTATTTTTGAGACAGGGACTCACTATAGCCCCTAATATCCCTGTATAACTTGATACTCAAGGTGTAGACCAGGCTAGGCTCAAACTCAGAGATCTAGCTGCTTCCTGAGTATGGGATTAAAGGTGAACACGATAGAGATTCCTATTTTATCTTTCTGGTTGTTCTTTCTTCTCTAGTAAGCTCTCGCTCCTCTAAAAAAATCATAAATTTATTAAACAAAGTTTACCAAACTATAATATATATACACTAAGGTCTTTTCCAGTTTCTGGGTTAACAAATGTAACCAAAACATCCTAATTAGTACAGAACTTGCACTCTAGTGAGAACAGCAGATAATAAACAATAAACAGAGAGTGTATGCGATAATAAGTAGTAGATTATCACTATACACAAGGTGACTCTATGCACTTTCACTTTTTCCAGCATAATACTTTTATTGATTATTAGGGAATTTCATATAATGCACCCTGATCACCCTCACTTCCCAATCCTCCCAGGTCTGTCCTCCAACCTTTGTGACCTCCCCTTCCAAAGTAAAGAGGAAAGAAAAAAGGCAAAACAACAATAACAAGTCCAGTTTCTGTTGTCCATATATTCTTTATGCTTTTTTAAACCCCTAAAGGTTTCTATCTCAAAGCCTCTCCACCAGTGGTTCTCAATCTACGGGTCATAACTCCTTTGAGGGGGTCAAAGACCATCACAGGGGCCACCTAAGACCATCAGAAAACAAAGATACTTACATTACGATTCAAAAGAAAAGCAAATTTATAGCTATTAAGTTGCAATGAAGATGATTTGGCGTTTTAGGTTTTGGAGTTTTTTGTTTTGAGGGGTTGTTTATTTGTTTTGTTTTGTTTTTGTTTTTTTGTTTTTCAAGACAGGGTTGCTCTGCTTAACAACCCTGGCTGCCCTGGAACTCGTCCTATAGACCAGACTATCCCTGAACTCGCAGGGACCTGCCTGTCTTTGCCTCATGAGTGCTGGGATTGAAGGAGTGCACCCCCACACCTGGCTGAAGATAGTTTTATGGTTGGAGTCACCACCACCTGAGATACTCTACACCACGCACTGCTCTACGCTGTTGGCTCCACCTAGAGCTCTCAGCTTTCTTTTCAAAAGTCTTCATTTCTTCCATATCTCAGGCAATGCTTTCCCTAGGTGTCCCACCTCACAGGTCATGACCACCTCCTAAGAATTTCTCGCTCATTAATTCCTTGTGGAATCTCTTGTGATTGTCTTAAATACACACTTTACTACTTCACATCTTTCCCCAATAGAAGGTATATTACATGAAGATTTATTGCTTCTTTCCCAACTTGAATTGTGTCTGGCACAAAGAAAGCAGTACCTGAACAACTTGTACATTTATTGATTAAATGAATAAACATAAATTTTAATCCAGGATGTTTTCATACAAGAAAATTATTGACTTCTCCCTGACAGATTTGGGCAAATTCTTGATGCCTGGATATCAGGCTAAGCATCTGTCTTGTTCAGAATTAGAGAAGTATGAAATTCTAATAGTGAAAAGACTGTAAAGTGGGTTTTTGATTCATTGTTTCTAGAAGCTCAATGATGCTGAGTCATGTGTCCAAATCACACAGCAAGAGCACAGTAAAATTCCTTACCAGAACTGGAGATTTCTCACTCCTAGTACATCACCTTTTATGGGATAGGAACATTATAATAAAGACATGAAGTGCCTCTGGCTTCAGAATGTCCTGTGAATTTATAAAATGCCCACATAAGACAACCAATGATGTCAGTGTTGCCTATAAGGTGTAGATTACCACATATTCTAATTAAAATCAACAGACAAGTAGGGAATAGAAAACTACCCCATTTTTTAAGAATCTCAGGTATGCCCAAGAATCAAAGACACAGAATTAAAGCAGATAAATGTATTTTAAATATTTTAAATGACATGAGATTCCCTCAAAAAAATTCAGGTTCCAAAGAAGCAGTTGGGTTCAATCACTTATACACTGGACACAGAATACTGGTGTCAACCATGACAATCTAGAAGGCTGAAGCTAGGAGAAGGTAATTGGGAGGCACAAGGACAATAAGATAAGAGTGTATTTAACAAGGCATACCTATGCAAATTTCTCTGGCTTCAGCTCTCCATCACTGTTGATAAAAAAAAATGCTGTTTTCAAGCCTGGTATAATTTGTTGTCAGGTATCAGGGGCAAGGAAATCACCACTAGCTCGAAACCATCCAGAGATACATATCAAGACCCTGTCCCCAAAAAATTTTAGCTGCTTTCCTTTTGGTTCAGGGAAGATGACTTTTACATGAAAATTTCATCTCCAATCTCCATCTCTTGCTTTTATGAGAGAGGCTGAAGGTCAGAATGATATTGCAGCTGCTACTTTTCCAGACATCTTTAACTCACAAACAGTATACCAAACTGGGCGTCTTGTTTTTCACTCCTTTATGCCAAGCATTTGTAAGGTTTTGTTGTGTGTCTCTGGACAGCTGTAATTAAAGAATGTCAAAACTAAATTGGGTTTTAAACTAGACTAGATAGATGGGTTGTGAAAATAAAAAAAATGAGAGAGAGAAAACTTTGAAATACCTAAAAGCACATCCAAATCACAAAATTAGCTACCATTATCTCCTTTCTCTCCCCAAACACTAGTCAACAAAAATATAGGGATTTGAAACTGCAGATTCCAATTAGAAGAAAATGATTCAAGGAGACAAGAGCAGGACATTCAAAGGAACATCTGTAACCAAGGGAGGCAAGAATAGAAGCCTAACTCAGAACATTTACAGTGCACATGTGGGATTTAACCCTATAGAATCCTAAGACATATTTCAGTACGATATTCAAAGTACTTAAGGACAAGTGGCAAGAATTCTATTCTGAAACCGATAGCAAAGAGATGCATTGGGAAAAGGTTTATAAAAAATAAATTAACACCTAGAGGTCAAAAACCATCAATTAAATTTTTTCCCAAGAAGTGAAGAACTTTCTTCTCTATGAAAAAAACTAAAATATTCCAGAGACAATAAATCCTAACACATACAGAAACATACAAGAAAACAGCCAGATTCTACTGCTGCCCTCTAAAACTAAACATGAGAGGGCTGGTGAAAAAGTTAATACCCCTGCAGTGGGTCAGTATTTCTTTTTAATGATTTGTTTATAACTATAAACAATAAGAGTTGCCAAATTGTTTCCAGAAATTTGCAATATGAAAGACAGAATACAAATAAGAAAAAATTACTCCAGAGATTTGTGGAATAGAAATATTTTAAGGAACAGAGAGAATAATTTAAAAAATACTAAAATTTTAACTTCTAATTAATATCCTCAACTAGATAAAAGAAACATAGACATACATAACAGAAAAAGTACTTACTGTTCTTTACAAAGAAAAATATAATAACCCAAATTATAAAGTATGAATAATAAAGAAGTAACTTTGAAAAGAAGCTTCTAACTCAAATAATAATAAAATATTGTGAGATAACTCCTTTAAGGAATACACAGACTCCTAGAGCTGAGTAGACAGTCCTTACAGCCAGCTGACCACTTCACAAAGGATTTCCCCAAATTATACAACCATGAGCCTTACCATTCTTGGCGTTTTAAGCAGGAAAAAGAAAAGAAAAGGAAAAAACCACCCTGGATTGACACAATTAGTTAACAAGAAAAACTAGCAAGAAGCAGAACTACAGAAGCCAAAAGCAAGGTCAGTCATTTAGGGACTATCCCAGTTACCTCTTAGGACCATTGACTTAACCTCTGTTCCTATTTGGGGGTGGACTTTGGTCCTTGTTTTAGCAGGAATTGTTGCCTGTGTTCTAGGTTCAAAGACCTGAAGGAGCTTCTATCACGGCATCAGTTATATTAAAGTCTGAGAGCCTATAAAGGTCTGGGGATCTTAAAAAAAGAGAAGTAAGACCATTTCTAATGAGAAACATAGAGAATGAATTAAGGAAACCTCATAACCAATTAACAAGGCTCTCATCAGAAATAGATAGATGATAGATAGATAGATAGATAGATAGATAGATAGATAGATA
>LOEQ01003639.1:62306-100148 GCA_001685075.1 Bramus lutescens | reverse complement strand
GATGTGAAAGTTAGCCAAGAAGAGGCTAGATACAATGGGCCAGGCAGTGCTTAATTGAATACAGTTTCCATGTAATTATTTCAGGTGTAAAGTTGGCGGGAAGCAGCCTGCCGCTCTTCTACAGTAACCAACACATTAAACAAAGACAAACATCCATAATCTTTTTTTTTTTTGGTAATGTGGGCATAGTTTTCTAAGCTACTTCCTGCTGATTGAGGGTGCTGATAACCTTAGGGTGACTAGAAGAAAATTTAGGATAATGGTCAAGTACTTTCTGGAGTATTCTGTGAAACTGGATCATTTCCAGCAGCAGTCTTGAAGTTGTTCTGGATATAGAACTCAGAGGAAACTACAACAAATACATTCTGAAACAGATCATCTGGGTCATCTATTCCCATTGGAGATTTTTCAGGGGGCTTCCTTGATCAAGACTTATTTTTCTTAGCCCATAAAGACTTTTTTTTTGGAGGGGTATCAACTTGAGGATCTGAAAAGCAAAACAGCCAGCCATGGGCTCTTACCCCGACCTCAGTCTGAAAAGGCTCCCTGTCTCCCGGAATCTCAAAATGAAACTGTGTTGGAGAGCTGTCTCTCCCACCCCACCCATCTTATATTCCTCTCTAGGGCTGTGGTCAAAGGCATGCACCACTGGGATTAAAGGTGTGGCCCACCCAATTTCTATGGCAACTAGTGTGGCTACTGAGATTAAAGGTGCGAGTTATTGTGGCTACTGAAATTAATAGGTGCATTTCACTGGGATTAAACTGTGTGTTACCATAACCTGGTCTGTAAGGCTGATCAGTGGGACTGCTTTACTCTCAGATCTTCAGGCAGTCTTTATTTATTAAAATGCAATTGAAATGCCACTACAATGGTCTTGTTGAAGGAAATGTGTCACCATGGGGGAGAACCTTGAGGTTTCCTATGCCCAGTGTCTCAGTCAGCAAGATTCTCAGTTCTAGTACCACAGCTGCCTACATGTACCCATGCTTCCCCTCATAAAGATAATGACCTGAGCCTCTTAAACTGTAAGCCACCACCTCAATTAAAAGTTTTCTTAATAAGAGTTGCCATGGTCAGTGTCTCTACACAGCAATAGAAAATCTTAAGTAAGCCTATTACAGAAGACTTAAAACCAAAGTATAAAAGAACGAACAAACAACAACAAAACAGAACATCAAAATTTGACCTCTGACCTCTACACAGACACACATACACACTAAATGCACATGTGTATTTGCAATGCACCCACACAAACATATACACCCATATGAACACATATTCATATGAACCCTCAAGTACACACAACACAAATTGAGTCTCTAAAGAGAGCTAAAAAAAAAAAACTTAGACAGAAGAGAGAAAATGAATCCAGAACTCCTGGGAGGAATCTATCTAGTCTGCACCCAGACTGACAGAGCAGAAGGTGAGACGCCTACACACCATTGAGATTTCAGTGTGATTTCAGGAAAGGTTCATGGAATGTTCAGGAAAAAATATCTTTTACTCCTTGATACACTATAGGACTACAGGTAATTTTGGGACTGAGAATAGAAGAAAGAGGGCATGGCTGTGGTCAGGGGAGGTCAAGAACTGGATAGGCCAGCAGTGTTCAAAAGAGTGGCAACAGGCAGCTCCAGGAAGACATGGGCTGAGTGTTAAAGCAACACCATCAAAAGAGGCCAAATCCAACCTTCTGCCTTTGTCATCAAAATAACTGTCAATCTTCTCCTTCTGGGCCTGTACCACATCGGCCCTAATGAGGCCCTCTCGTGTGTGGAATCAGAAGTTGCACATGGATGACAAAGAACACATTTTAGTCTATAATCCTTCTGATCTCGCTTCTCAGCAAAACTGGGGATGCCTTAGGCACAGAAAACTCAGCTTGCCTGCTGCTCCTGAAATATTGTTAGGGCAACTCAGCAGGAGAGTTTCTGATCTTTTGCCCTAAGGCAGGAATTCAAGAAAAAGCAGAAAGCCTAAGTCCATTCTTGAATGCCTTCGCTTGCAATGAGGTAAACTCAGGATTATCACTGTGTTATCCTCAGTACTGAGAACCTTTGTTTTCAGAGCTAGTGAATTGCCCTACAGCTCCCATTAGTAAGTAGAGTTGCTGTTCTTGACGTTATGCAGATGTACAGCTCTTGATTCTCCTATGATAATGAATATTCACCAAAAAAGTAATGAATCCATCCCATGGTCCATATGACCATCATGTCATTTTATTTCCTTTAAATTTATTATAAATGATAAATGAAAAATATGTATCTGTTCATGGCAGGTTATACATATTTAAGAAAAACCCAGGTGAAGTGAACACAGGGAGAGCTGCATTCCAAAGAGGGAGATGCAGAAGCATTCACAGCGGCTTTCTCTGGGAACTAAAATTACAGGAAAACGAAAGTTAAAAACAGGGCTTCAGTTTTTGTTTCAAGTACTTCTACATTCCTTTTCTTTGCAATAAATCTGTGCTGCTTATGCAATTCAAACTATCCGTTTTGATTTCATGAAAATGGATATCAGGGAGCAGGCAAATGCACTGTGAAAACATAGACAGTTTATTTGCAATACAGCAATCCTTTCACAAAGTATGTGAACTAGGAACACTGCCCTAAAAATTTCCACATGGCTACACAGCTAAAACAGGGAAGACACTTAAAAATGTTAGGAAAGGAGCAAGCTGGAAATACAGCATTATGTCTAGGCCACAGCTCAGCTTGTGGAAACAGGCTGACTTTAGCAGACATGATTGGGAGAAACCCGCATCATATTATTCTACCACATGTTGAAAAGTATATCTTTTGTTTTCCTTGATTTTCTTTTATTTTTTTAACTCCTCAGTTCATTCTCAGGCTTGTTTGTTCCCAAAACACAGTTTTATTGGTGGAAGTTTGAGGAGTTTCAAGAGGACAACAAATAGAAAATGTTAAACCCAAGCTGAGTCCATTCAAGCACCCTGCTTCCCAAGAACGAACTTGTGAGTTCACAAAAGCAGCCTTGAGTTCTTCCCTTGGGAAAGGAAAGAAGAATGCCCACCACTGCAAAGCAGGGTGTAGCTGAAACAGGGGGACTGATCGTCATGCTTGATGTAATCTATAGGCAAAGCAAGCTAACCTCTTCTGGGAAGAAATCATACACATGAATCCTGCAGTTAACTCTGTGTGTGTGTGTGTGTGTGTGTGTGTGTGCATATGTATATATATATTACTGCTGCTTATTAATACATTTTAGTTATTATTTAAGGCACTACATTAATGATGAATCAAAAAGGCACAAGATCATATTTACTTTAAAACACAAGTACAGCGGTTCTGTTGTTCCTGAGGAAACTTGACGACACCCATATAATCTGGTGCAGTGTCTGTCAGGGTTTAGTACCTACTTTTGAAAGCATTGTAATTTTATTGACTCTCAGCAAACCAAGTGTCTGCTGAATAACCAGCAACCACTTCAAATATGAATAAATAACTTAGGAAAAACATGTACCTCCGTACAGCTCTACCAAGCATAACTTTTCATTATGATCCAGATTCTTCTAAATTAATTTCACTTTTTTTAGAACTTACGAAATATAAAATGCTAGCTGCTAATGTGCTGGTTCCATTAACTGCATTTGCAAATATTAAATGATGTCAGTTACATATTAAGGCCATCACATGTCACAAATAGAAAATCAATCCATTCTAATAATGGTTTAATAATTTCATCAAAGCTGGTATTAAAATACAATTTTAGAAGTTCATTCATTCAATGGTAAAACAGTTGACTATATCCAAATTTAGCTATGTGATACCTAAATATGAGAAATTCACCTAGTTGTAATATATTAATGAGAATTTTGGTAAATGCAAACTCATAGGTCATCATCATCTCAATTAATACATAGAACAGTTTAACCTTTATTTGGTACAAGGCTACAGGATGCACCCAATCACCAATCTGCTATCACAAGTAAATCTTCCAGTTTCTATAATGTGATATAAGGGAAATCACAAAGAATTATTCTTCTGTGTCTGGATTATTTTACTAGGTATGACATTGATACATGTTGCCATATGTATCATTATTTTGTCTTTTGTCAAAGACTGCATTAATTCATCTAACCATTTGCCTGCTAACAGTTGCTTTGTTATTCAAACCAATTTGACAATTCTTGTGCTGATTTTTTGTTTAAATATATACACACATGCATTATAAAGTACATAATTGATTATTTTGATATTTCTATTAAAAAGTCAGTTCTTAGATTTATTATCAAGTAGCAAATTTGTTATATCTAAAAGCAAAAGTTAAAACTGGTGCCTTCATAAGAATAAAAAGAAAATCTTCATGATTTTGGAGCAGCAAATGTTTCTTAGTGTTGGTAAGACTTATAAATATATACAATCAATAAGTAAATCATGAGAAATTGGGTTTAATCATATGTAAAACATTTGTTTTTTGTGAGGCACACGTATATTAAGAATGTATGTGTGAGAGTGTGTGTGTGTGTGTGTGTGTGTGTGTGTGTGTGTGTGTGTGCAAGAAAGCAGACTGGGAAAATATTGGCAATACATTTATATGACAAAGAACATATATCCAGAAAATATTCACGGATTAGGGAGTTTTAGAAAACTAAATTTTTGTTCATTGATGATGATCCAGAAAAAAAATATGCTCAAATCCAGTGTTCTAATATCTTGGTTTAAGATCCGTGCATCTATTTGTGATGATTGTTGGTATAATAGTAGGGGTTTTGTTGTTGTTGTTGTTTGGTTTTGTTTTCCCTGTATTGTTTGTTTTTTATTATAGAGTTACTCTCATCTTGGAAAACTAAACAGCTTTATTTTAATTGAAAATAACAGAAAGAAAGTTTCCTCATACAGATAGAAATGTTTGAAAAACACATTTTTAAAGTAAAGCTGCTAGTGCACCTTAAGTCCAACATTAAAATGGACACTAGACAATGAAAGTCACTAAAGGAAACCTCGATAATAGCTCCTGTTCTAACTTCCAATCTGGCCCAAACAGAAGCCAGCTTTTAGGGCGAAGATGCTAGCTGTTGAGAAGTCTGGTTTAAGCACTGCTGATGTACTCCGCACTGGGAAAGAAATATGAGCATAGCCTGCCTGCTTCTACAGCCTGAACAGCGCTGATTGTGCTCTAAGGGAAGATGCATCTGCTCCTCCCAGGAAAAGGATCGCAGACTGTTAAGAGGATACTAAGAGACTCCGCGGGGCTCCTGAGGCAGCACAGTTAAGCAAAGACCAAAATACCAGGCTGTTCTCTTGTTGCTTTGCATGTGCACCAACGCCATTTCCCAAGTGTAGAAATTGAGACTCCACTGAATGCCAACGGCAACAAATTTTCGAAGTTCGATCTCACTAAAGATAAATGGACACTTTTGGCCTGAAATATTGGGCTTTTACAAAAGCATTTCTTCTCTATGCTGAGGCTTGCTTATCTGTTTACCTTAGGGGGATAAAAAGTCTACTCGTAGTCTTTAAAATGAACAACTGCAACAAATGGAGTAAAATGTCCGAGAGAGGTCTAGAACTTGACTCAGTTTTGAAAATGTACTGTCTAGAGGATGGGGGGGGCAATGAAGGAGAGCTCTTCACAGAGACAGCCACTATGGGGTTAGGGAGAAACCTGCTGCTGGGGAAACTCCCATGAATCCACAAGAATAACCCCAGTTAAGATTCCTAGTAATAATAATAGTGGAGAGGGAATCAGAACTGGCTTTCCCTGCCATTCAGATTGGTGAATACCCCACTAGCACCACAGAGCCTTCATCCAATAACTGCCAGAACCAGACGCAGAGATCTACAATCAAGCACCAGGCTGAGCTCCGGGAATCCAGTCAAAGAGAGGGAGAAGGAAATATATGAGCAAGGGAAGTCAAGATCATGACGGAAAAATCTACAGAGACAGCTCAACCAAGCTCAGGGAAACTCGTGAACTCTAGACTGACAACTATGGAGCCTCCATGGGACCAAACTAAGCGCTCCATATTTGAGAGACAGTGGTAAAACTTGGACTGAGGGGCCCCTGGCAGTAGGATCAGGATCTACCTACCCCTGATGCATGAGCTAGCTTATTGGAGCCCATTCCTTATGAAGGTGGGTATATATATAGATGGAATACCAAGCTCAGCCTTAATGTGGTGGGGAGGTACTTGATCCTGCTGAAACTTTATTTCCCAGACTTTGTTGACTTCCCATGGGAACCTTTACCCATTGAGAGGAGTAAATAGGGTTTGGGCTGGTGGAGGTGTAGGAGAGGTGAAGGAGAACTGTGGATGGAACGTAAAATGAAATTAAAAAAATAAATGCAAAAAATAATATTTAGATTTTTTCCATTTTTTAGATACTGTAAGTGTAGCAACAATAAACATGGCTAAACAAGTAAAAAGAAAAGGAAATAAAAAATATACTGCCCAACATAATGTCCATATGAGGATCTTTAAATTCAAACTAAATTTAGTTAAATTTAAATTAAAATTGAACAGTTCCCCACCCATGCAAAAGGTATTTTAGTGCCTTTTGACCCTGAGTGATTAGTTCAACAGTCAATGCAAACATAGCTCAAGCTCCGACATTGCAGGATCCTGCAGGACAGTGCTGTCAATGAATGACCCAGTTTCAGCTAAGAACATGGGTCAATGACAAAAGCTGGGAACTTTGTCAAACACACTTCAAGAAGTTGTTTGACCTAGAATCAAAATTTACACAATAGTTTAGATTTGTTTAATCCTTCAAAAGTTGTGGGACACAAACAGACACTTTTAAAAGCACAAAATAAAGATCATTTTACAAACAGGAACTGGCTCTGGAAACCGCTGCCGAAGGGAAACAGCGAAAACCGGAGGCACAGAGAACAGCATAGGCTTTGGAGTACCCAGGTACTTCTGTAACTCAAGGGGGGCTAGAACTTTAGTTTCTGTCTTTTATTCTGAAACCATTGTTATGTTCAAGGGACATAATTATTTTTTAAATTTCTGTAACAAGAAATGGCATATACAGATGAAGTTTTTTTTAATTAGCTACCATAAAAAGTTAAACTGCTTTTCTACTATTAACCAAAACTGTTGGAATGTTAATTGAAGATTTGTTTATGCTATGGAATGTTTGTTTAATGGTGCAAAGATGTGTTGCATTCTTACATTACGTTTGCTTAACTCTGTGAAGCTGTGTTACTTTGCCTGTCCAAAACACCTGATTGGTCTAATAAAGAACTAAACTGCCAATACGAAGGCAGGTGAAAGGTAAAGGTGGGGCTGCCAGGTAGAGAGAATAAATAGGAGGGAGAAGGGGGAAGCAAGCAAAGAGAAAGAGAAGAGGACACCAGAAGCCAGCCACCCAGCAACAGAGTAAGAGAAAGACATATAGATTAGAGCAAGGTAAAGGCCAAGAGGCAAAAGGTAAATGGGATAATTTAAGAAAAGTTGGCCAGCAATAAGCCAAACTAAGGCCAGGCATTCATAAGAAAGACTAAATCTCCATGTATTTATTTGGGAGCATGGCGGTGGGCCCCCAAAAAAGCAAAAAAAAAAAAAACATAAAAACAACTAAAACAACTACACAAAAGAACTTGTTTTTTTTTTCTGCTAGTGGATCCATATATGAAAACTTGTAGATTTACTGATGATTTTTAGACATCAAAAATTACTGTCTACTATAACATGACTTGCCATCTATTACCTGACCTATGTATTGCCTACATCCACCCAAGGACATTTCTGGAGAAGAACTATTCTGGAATGTCTTCTTCCTTTACTCAGCTGCTCAACAGCTTCCTCACTTCACTTTGCTAGAATTAAGTTCAGTCTGGCAAACAATGGAGCAGAGGATGGCGGTGAAATAAGGACCAAAAAGGTTGTTTTTTACATACATATAACAAACTGGTCCCACTTGATTGCAAAGCTGGTCTTTTCTTGTTTGCCGAGAGTAATTTATATGTTCTTTAAAGAGACATAAAATGCCCTTGATCCACTGCTGTGGAATAATCCTTCGGAATGTTGTGGCTGTGTATTATAAATAGAGAATTGGCCTGTAGCTGGACAGATTAAGGCTAGGCAAGAAAGACAAACTGAAAATGCTGGGGGAAAGAAGGGTCGAGTCAGGAGACTCCAGCCAGCCTCCCAGGAAGCAAGACGTGCTAAAGGATAGGTAAAACCATGAGCCGCAAGGCAGTATATAGATTAATAAAAATGAGTTAATTTTAATTGTTAGAGCTAGTTAGTAATAAGCCTGAGCTGTTGTCTGAGCATTTGCAATTAATCTGAATCTCTGTGTGGCAATTTGGAAACTGGTGGGAGGGAGAGAAACATCTTATTGCAACCCACTACTCCTAATTCTGACAAAGGAGCTTCTGCATGCTAGACTAAGGAAAATAAGAAAACTTCTGGGTATTTTAATAGTGTTCATCAGACTGATTGTGGTGCTATTTTAATATTTGTTCATTTTATACTTTATCAAGCTGAAATATGAAAGCCCATGACAAGTGCTGGTATTAATATGAAACAACTGGAAATCTTAGAATTTTCATATAATTTAAAGTATTAAAATCACTTTGATAAACTTGTTTTCAGCTAGTTAATTATACAAGCACTCGATTATACAAATGCTAATTATTTTTTCAGAGGAAAGCATTGTCTACATCAAGACTTGGAAAAAAGTGTTCACTGTTTTTATATAGGTACTAGAAAAAACTTACAAAAATTTAAATAACAATGAACTATCACTAAGTAATAAAGATAAGTGAGCTATAAGGTGAACAAAAAAAGGTGGGATGTCAAAATATTTAGACTAGTGAAATAAATGGGGCAATATGAGGGTGCCTATTATATAACTCTATTAATATTTACTTATGGAAAAACAGGCTAACATATAATTAAGAAAAATCTGCCATGGAATGCCTAAGGATAAGCAGAGGAGGTCAGGACAGTCAGGAAGCTCAGGAAAACCAAAAAGAAATTTCTGGGTATGCTATACTGTTCATAATACTTGCTGTGGTGATATTTTATATATGTGTACATGTCATACTTTATCAAACTGAAAATTAAATTAAATATATTCAAATTCTGTCATGTCAACAGACTAAAAGATAAAGAAAATGGCTGTCCAGAATGTTATGATAAGTATGGTCTATAAACTACATTAAAAATTAAATTAAAAATTGCACTTCTCAAAATTAAAAAGCTAATACTTTTATAGATTAATCAAAGATGTTAATACAAAATCATTACATAAACTTTTATCAAAAGTAAATTTAATTCCTGACCTCTGAGTTAAATTTAATTATTTCCATTTAGAATTCATATCCTATAAGGTTTGAAGAGGTGTTTTTTTTTATTCTTCTCTCTTATATTACACCATAACCAAAGTTTCTCCTCCTTCCCCTGCTCCCAGTCTCCCCAGCATCTCAACTTTCCCCAAATTCACCCAGCCTCAACCTCCCCTTAGAAAAGAGCAGATCTCCTAGGGACATCAAATGAACAAGGCGTACCATTACACTAAGACCGGGAATACACTATCACATCAGAGCTGTACAAGACAACCCAGTAGAGGGGAAAGGGTCCCCTGAGTAGGCAAAAGAGCCAGAGAAAGCCCCCTCTCCCACTACTAGGAATCTTACAAGATCACCAAACTACTCAACAATAACAAATGCAGAAGACTTGGTCAGGTCCCTACAGGTTCCTTGATTTCTGATAGCTCCCATGAGTGAGAAGATTCTGTGGGCCTTGTTCTTATGATGTCCCTGACCCTCTGGCTCCTCAGATTCTCCCTCCTCTGCAGGTCTCTCTGAGCTCCTCCACCTAATGTTTGTCTGTGGGACTCTGTATCTGCTCCCATTGGTTGCTGGATGAAGCCTCTCTGGTTTCTTTGATGAGAATTCTGCTAGGCTCTGGTCCCAGAATGCTCTGCAAGCAAGACAAACTGTAGATCAAAGGTTTTGCTGCTGTTTTGGTGTCCCAGTCCCTCCACTTGAGTCCTTGACTGGTTATAAAAGATGACTAGTTCAGGCTCCGTGTTCCCTATTACTAGGAGTCTTTGCTAGGGTAACATAGAGTTTCCATTACATAGGTTTCCACCATGCCCCCCAATTCCAGTATTTAGCCTAATAATTTAACAAACACACAAACACACACACACATGCACACTTGATTCCTCCTGTTCCCAATCCCATTCACCCAAAATCTCCCTGAAAAATCCCTATTTCCCCTTCCCAGGGAGAACTTTGTGCCCCACCCCCCACTTAAGCCCACCTTGCTACTTAGCCTCTCTGGGTCTGTGGATTGTAACATGATTACCTTTTACATTACAGTTAATATCCACTTATATGTGAGAAAATACCATGTTTGTCTGTCTGAGTTACCTCACTCAACACGATTTCTTTTCAAGTTCCATCCATTTGCCTTCAAATTCCATAATGTTGTTGTTTTTAACAGCTGAATGATGCTCTATCATGTAAATGTACCACATTTTCTTTATCCATTCTTCAGTTGAAGGACATCTATGTTGTTTCCAGTTTCTGGCTATTATTAATAAAGCAGCTATGAACATAGTTGAACAAGTGTCCTTGTGGTATGATGGTGTGTCCTTTGGGTACATGCCCAGGAGTGGTATAGTTGGGTCTTGAGATAGATTAATTCCCAATTTTCTGAGAAGCCACAACATTGATTTTCAAAATGGTTGTATAAGTGTGCGCTCCCACCAACAGTGAAGGAGTTTTCTCCTTGCTCCATATCCTTGCCAGTATAAATTGTCACTTGTGTGTTTGATCTTCACCATTCATACAGGTGTAAGATGGAATTTCAGTGTTGCTTTTATTTGTATTTCCCTGGTGGCTAGGGGTATTGAATATATGCTATGTGCCTGCAGGCTGAAGATGAATGCCCCAATGGTACAGAAGAATTTTGGGTGACTGTCCAGGCAGTGAGATGTCTCTATCACTTCTAGAGTTTTGGAAATTGCTTACTATGCACTTCCTGTTTACTTAGGTAATATTATATAATTCTGGAGCCTTTGGTGGAGTTGAAGAATAAATAGTTATAATTACAGTTATGATAAAATAAAAAGTAGATATGAATATTATAACTGTAATTCTTGCTTGATACCTGTTTCATTATATGTAACTTTACTATGTTTAATTTAAAACCTTCCTTTTTTAAACAGAAAAGGGGAAATGGTGTGAAAAGTATTTCTGTATATGTGTTGCTTTTATTGGTTAATGAATAAAGAAGTTCCCTTGGCCTGTGATAGGGTAGAGTAGAGCTAGGCAGGAAAAACTAAACTGAATGCGGGAGAAAGAAGGTGGAGTTACGAGAAGCCATGTAGCCCCACCAGAGACAGACACTGGACGAAACTTTACCTGGTAAGCCACAGGCACATGGAGATACACAGATTAATAGAAATGGGTTAATTTAAGATATAAGAAATACACTTAAGCTATTGGTCAAATAGTATTGCAAATAATATAGTTTCTGTGTGATTATTTTGTGATTTGGGCAGCCAGGGAATGAATAAGTGGTCTCCACCAACAGATCATTTAGTTTGTTGATGTCTAGTTTCATGAGATTTTTTTATATTCTGGAGATCAGCTCTCTGTCAGATGTGTAGTTGGTGAAAATCTTTTCCTACTCTATGGGCCGCTGTGTCCTATTGACAATGTCCTTTGCCTTACAGAAGCCTTTCTGTTTTAGAAGGTCCTATTCATTAATTGTTGATCTCAGTGTCTGTGCTACTGGTGTTCTGTTCAGGAAGATGTCTCCTGTGCCAATGTGTTCAAGGATATTCTCCACTTTCTCTTTATCAGGTTCAGTGTATCTGGTTTTATGTTAATGTTTGAAGATTTTAATAAGAAAAAATCTTCTTACCAAATCCAAAGCTGATGTGAGATACCATTGTCTTTAACGTTCAGTTTATTTCTTGGAGATATTTATTTTCGAGGGTTGTATTTTTTCTAAGTAACATATTTTATACACACAAAATTAATTTGACATTCTCCCTCTCCAGTTCACTGTTGTGAAAACTTAACTAACAATCTCAGTGAAGTCAATTAAGTATGCAAATAAATTATTTGATCTCTATTCTCATTTTCCAAAATGTGTAAGTTCAGGAAGGAAATGAATCAGAAATTTTTTCAGGATAAAATTTCCCCTTTTGAATAAAAAGGAAAATAGCTTACCTGATGTTTTCTTTTCACTCACCCTGCCCTTTGCAGTAATACTTCCTAAGGATACCCTTGCTCTAATGAGCTCAGTATCATAATCGCTACACACATACACCATTCTTCCTTTCTTCATTGTGTCCCATAGACAAACATAATGAACTTGCTTCTCAAGTACCAGTGACTTACAGTGCAAATGTGTCACTATATCCTATACTTCAGGCCTCCAGCTGCAGGATGACTCTTTGTGCCCATGTTCATAACAATCTTCAGCTGGATGCAATCTATTCCTGCTGCACACTTACTATCCTGTCACTCCACAGTGAAAGAGGACATGCAAGGAGCTTAATAATTTTTAAGGGAGCTCATGTATTTTGTCTTATAAAATTTACCCACTTTCATACTTTAAAAGTGTTATTCTTCCTCCCTAATCTAACTGTAAGTATTCAAACAATGATTGTCTTTCAAATATCCAAGCTTTCTTGAAGAAAGACTACTAATTACAAAACATATTCTGAAAACAGAGATGCTAAAACCTGAACAATTATAAGTGGCTGCTAAATCAGGACTAATACTAGAGCAAGCATTGCAGAATGCATCCTAACAGTGAGTTTAATTTGGTAACATAAGTGTTTTTGAAGCAGTTTGAATATAATTTTTCAGGAAGGTATGAACTCTCCAAATTGCCATGCCACAACTCTCTATAGATAGCCAACAATTTCAACATCTTCATAACCCGTCTGATACAAAAAGACATTTAAGTTTCCAACACCTAATTTTTAAAACTTTAGTAGTTTTAGATAAAATGAAAATGAAAATCCAAAGAAACTTACAAATGCATTGCCCAGCACTTCACAAGTGAAGCGGGAATATGATTTGTTCAACACTAAACATTGCCTTAGTGGCAGAGCAGCAGAGGAATTGGAAAGCTTGATCCTAACGGCACTGTTTCATTACAACACTCTGTCTTTTTAGCTTCTAGTTCAAGCATAAAATTTACTCTTTATGTACCTTGGGTTTAAAAGGAGTGGAGTTTAAGTCCTGTGAAGTGATGCAACCTTGAGGTTGAAAACAAACTAAGAGATCATTAATATTTATCAAGTAAATGGATACCCCTTTGTCAGAAGTGGTATGAAAAGCAAGAAGATTGATATTGACTTAGTGACGTGCCAAGCCTTGTGTGTGTGTGTGTGTGCGTGTTTGTGTATATGTGTGTGAATGAATTTATAGCAGCATTTAATCCTTCCAAAAAAGTGCATGGTTTTCCTGATTAAACTGCCATACTGCACTTCCTATAGTGTTCACAGTTTTAAAGCAAATAAGTGGATACAGCCAATTATAAAAAATTGTAATATTAATGTATCAGTGTCTGCAGGCTCTGAGACATGAGAGTATTTAGACATTGTGCTAAGGTTTGACTTTACAACTATTCATTAACTAAACTTATTATTTTCATCTCCATTTTCTAGGTGAGAAAATGAAGCACAGAGATTTTGAAATTTGCTCAACATATGAGGCGAGGTCAGATAGAAACCAAAGGAAACTATCTCCAAGCATCTCTCACACTAAGCTGATACATAAGCTAATGAATCTCAAACTGATTCCCCAATAAACAGCAGCCACTCAATATCACCAGAAAGTTCTAGAACTGCCATTCTTTGGGGGCCTCTCAATAAGGATTTGTGACAGTGACTATACTTTAACAACCAATCATGTAATTGTAGAGAATGCTAAAATTTTAGAGCCACTGAACTAAGAAATGATACCACCCTTTTAATAACGTAATCTATTTTTGAGATTATAAGTATATCGCTTCCTACCTCTATCGAAACCCTCCTGTATACCTTTCCATGTTCTCTTTCCAATTCATAGCCTCTTTTTTATCAACTCTTATAACGTTTGTGTGTTTGTGTGTGTGTTTGTGTGTGTGTGTATGTGTTCCTAAAAACATACTTACAAGCTGTCATTATAATGTTACTTGTATGTATGTTTTCTGGGCTGACCATGTGGTATTGAATAAACTATTTCTTCTTCTCTCAGCATTCTTTCATTTTTGATGATCTTAGGCTCACCGTTTTTTGTAAATATACTTCTAGAATTTTTCTAAGCAGCTATAATTTTTCCAGATTTTCTAGTTTGTAGTATATTTTTCCTCTAGTTGGCTTGTCATGAAGATTTTCATATACTGATAACGTTTTAGACAACTATAACTTTCAATAGTAACTTAACTACACACATAATTTGCTAGAAAAATATCCCTACTGAATCAAGAACCATGAAGATTCTGAGATTTTTACCTTACATGTAACTGTACAAATTACCATGTTATTGTCCAAAGTCTCCTGGGTCAGAGGGAAACAGGACCCTAATATAGTACTACAAGCAAAAAAACAACTGCATATTTCCATTTGTTGCCTTGACCCCAACACTAAAACATTTTACCATAGGCCCATAGACAAATAAATACAAAAGGGTTTCATTTCAGAAAAAAAAATCCCAGAACCAAAAATCTGGGACTTTCCAAGATGCAACAACCATGTTAACCAGTATCACACAAGTCCATCCCCTTCTCTCCAGGACTACATATTATTACATGATAATCTGATCACCTTGACCTGCCAACTGCCTATATGACTATCTAAAGACACGTTACTCACTCTTAAAAACATGCAAGCCTTGGAATCTGGCATAGTTTAGAACAGAGAACAATGCTTTAGGGCTCAGGTACATAGGGAAGCAACAATTGTTCCACACTTAGAGCGTTCTTTTTTTATTCTTTTAAGTAATCCCACAGTAAATCTTCTTAACAATTAACATTATAAATTTCTTGATGTTTATTTATGACAAATTTGCAGAAATGAAATCCCATGCTCAAAAGTCTCTCCTTTAGTCCACAGCGTGGCCCAGTGGGTAAAGGTTCTTTTAGTCAAGCCTCACAGCATAAATTTTCTGTTCCCAGGACCCAAATGGTTGAGGCAGAGAACCAATTCTTAGAAGTTATTTATCCACACCATAGAAGGTGCACACACACACACGTGCACACACACACACACACACACACAAATTCATGTCATTTTTAATAACACAAGAAGTCTCTTTTTATGGTTTTGCAAACATTTAACTCAAAAGATTTAGTAATTTTATAGACAGTAATTTTCTCCTTTCTATCAACTAAATAAGATCACTACATGTCATTACATTAGTGTCTCTGGAGGGAACTTAAAACTAGTCTTAAAATTGTGTTTGCTTATGTGTGTAGGTCATGAAATGAGGAATTGGATTGTGAGAAGTGAGGAAGAGATGTTAAAGGAGCTGGATGGCAGAGATAGTGATGGAATACATGCAAGAAGAAATCAGAAAAGGAGGAAACAGCTAGAGAGAACAAGAGGCCCAATGGAGAGCAGTGGGAGAGGAGAATGAATGACAACAAAGGGTGATAAGAGATACATACAAAAATGTGAAGATGCCACGAGGAACTCCATTACTTTATACTGAAATCTATAAAAAAAAATCAATAGGAAGGGAAGGAATAAGAAAGGAAGGAAGAGAGAGGAGAGATCGATGCGTCCACTTGAATGCCCTACTGACAAAGCATATTTAAATGAAGCTTATTTATTCAGTATATTTGATATTGAGTATTCTTAGTAGATTTAGTCGGAGCTGAGTAGGGCTATAAAAATGTTATAGCAAGCTTTCACCTTGAATTTATGTATGTCTTTATTCGCTAACAGTAAAGTACTGCTGACTCTTGTTTATTATTAACAAATAGTCAACTTATATTATTCTAAGTTCATGATTTCCAAAACACTATTTGGCTTGACTTTCAAGACTGTATTTTAGGGGGTTGGAGAGATGGCTTGGCCAAGAAGAACACTTGATGCACTTGCTCTAGTGACTCACAACCTCCTGTTGATCAATTTCTAGGGGATCAGATTATCTTTATTGACCTCCCTGGGCTCGGTATGCAAGTAATGATCATACAAACATGCAAGACGATCTAAAATTCGTATTTTAATCCATACGTAACAATCTCTCTCTATTGCAAATATTCTAAAAATGTTTCTTCAGACTATTTGGGTCTTTTGTGATGTTCTCTGAGGCTTCTGCTTCTGGTTACTGCTATCCTATGGTATTAGTCTGTTATTATAGTAGAACCCTAAGTGTGTAACAGGAGTACACAAAGCAGAGAAGCACTAGTCTGTGGAAAATTCGGAAGCACTTCTGCTAGCTGTGCCCTCCTGATTCTTTCTGGACCCTTATAACCACCTGCAGTAGTTTCTACAGCTGCCAACAGTGTCATTCCAGTGTCAACGTCAACTACACTCAACCAAAATCTTCCCTGAAATACAAAGAAGCTCCATCTGGGGGAAGTATTTTTAAGGTCTCACACTATGTCAGCAACTCTCACAGGGACTAAGTAGCTTTTGCATTCTTTTTCAGAATAAATACATGGATTATAAAACACTTCGATTTTTAAAAATCAGAATATAATGGTAGTAATATTGATGATGATTTTCAGCCTTCATTCAAGACCAATGGTATCTTGAGACTAGTTTTGACCCTAACATAACAACAGATGATATTTATCTACAAGCGATGAATCTTGATTGTTATTGTTCACTATAAACAACTTCTGTCTTTACAGTTAGATTATAAATGAGTGAACACTGACTTAATAAACATTACTAGTGATATTTGTTTTCTCATTAGTGGTTCTTAAGTCTTGACTTTTATTTTTTTAAGTCCTAAATTAAAATTACTGAAGATTTATAGAATCGGGTTCTTTTTGCTATTCAACATAATGCGCAGTTTGTTGGATCCATTATAAATCCAAGAGAGGTTCACCGAGCTACCCAGACCAAGGTTGGCCTTAGGTCATCTATCATTTACATTGGGTTAATCATGATTCATTATGTATTCTCCTGCAGACTATATCATTATCATACTTTTCTCCTGGGATGATTTTATGCTTCTTGTTCCTAAAAATCCTTTACAACTTAATAATAACAACTGAAGCCGTTCATCATTTATATTTTGCTTATAATTTTTAATATATAAGAGCTTCAAATTATTCAAAAAATAATTGATTTTATTTTATGTAGATTGCTTTTGTCTATACAGTCATAGATATTTCTTCTATTTTCAGACAAATAATCACCTTCCTCATCCTCTGACCTGTTGGGGGACTTGTAGAGACAGAATCTTACTCTGTAGCCTAGCCTCTGGCTCACTACTGACAGTATCATGGATTTGTCCCACCATGCCAAGTGCTTCTTCTGTTCTATTCTTCTCATATAAAATTTCACAAATAAATTAATTTAATCCTACTCTGAACATATTCTAATCATCTTAAAGGGCAAAAAAGTTATTTCTCCTCCAACTTTCTTTTTCTTTTACTGCTGAGTGAAATAAAAGTAATTTCATAGCTATGTGTGAATGCATGACATATATGTAACAGACACTAACCTATCACAATATTGTATTTAAAATTTAAAGAAACAAATGTTATTAAAGAGAACTATAATATCCATCCTGTTCATCTCCATCATAACCCACAAGTAGTAACACCCTCGAGCTGGTATGTAGCTATAAGTTGCATTTCAATTTGTATACATATTCATGCATTCTAGAAAGCATTGATCAAATTGCTTTTTGTTGCTCACCATTATGATCTTTAGGTGTATCTGTTCTGAAATATTGTTTCATTGCAGGCGTAGATTCAGACAGAACACTGTCTACAAAATAAATTTTAAAAATCAGTTTGTCCATTCCCTATTCTTCTGAGACTACGTGAACCATCTCACAGTATATAAACATCATATTTTCTCTAAAACTCCAATAAGTGTTAGCCAAAGTCCATTTAAGAAGCTATATTATATATAATAAGTTAGCCCATTTTGTCAAATTTATATGATTCCTGAGTGCTTGTCATGTTATATGGATCGAACATCTCTTCCAGGAGGTGCCTTTTCATATGCAGTACCTTCTCTTTTTTATGAGATTTGCACAAACAAAAGGTTGTTAAGGAGAGTAATGCACTAAATGCAGACTATTTTACCTGGAGAACAGAGATTCCTCCCAAGAGAGGAGAGTATTGAAGGCATTCAATTGTGTACTACTGCATTAAACTGCTGTTTTTGAAATGGTAACCAATAGTTATAGGAGTAGCACAGAGACCATAGGAACGTGAATTTTCTTTATATCTTATATACGGCAGGCACTCTGACTGATTTATCATGCTTCATTACATTTTTGCAAATCCAGTTCAGAAGATGCCAAAACTTATATTCATAACAAGGCATTCTCTGTATTTAAGTATGTAAAGAAGCTAATGTAGGAACTTAGACTAGAAAAAAATTGTCGGATATCTATGGACCTGAATGGAGCCAGCCTTCAATAGTGATATCATATGTCCATGAGGAGTGATAGACCAGAAGAATGATGCAGTTTGCAATTGCCTTGGATATATAATTGATAGCCTTTGGTCTAAAAAGGCCAGGTCACTTGAGCAACCTGGGATGATAAAGAAGAATACACACAGCACCAGGAGATAGAGGGCTTTCCCTTTCTGCTGTCAAGGACACAATGTTGCATGAATGATTAATTGGCAAAATAAAGATGTGATATATTGCTACTCATAGCAAGTAAAATGAATCACATTGTATATATAAATCTAATCTATAATGTATATTCATATACATTAGTGGATTGTGGATTTATAACTGCTTTAGAGAGAAAGTTAGAGATGTTTGGAACACAGCCATAGCCTTTTTGAGTTGATGAAACAAATGATTACTATACTTTTCCATGATATGATACAGGAAATATGTGAGACAGCTTGAAAACTGGAAAGGAGATATTTTAGGGAAGGTCCACTACAATATTTCTTACATTATTTTTACATTAGGGCATCATTTCTAATTACACACTAATTGATGACATACAGGCTAGTGTTAACTATAGCCTGCTCTCTTTTTTACTCATAAATTATACAGTAGCTTTTTCAAATTTAGACCAACTTTCTGCTGCTTTTCTTCAAAAGAGAACACTGGTTTAGAATAAGCTTTATGGTTCTATTCATGAGCTCTATCCATTCTTATATCAATAGCAAGTACTTGATTATAATTTTTCATCACAGAGAACAAGGTACTGCTTTTCATAAATCAGCTGCTGCTTCTCATTTTGTAAGTGCATTTCAGTGAATTCTCATCTATACTCTTATCATACTCCAACTTTTTTAAATGTTCTCCTTAAATCCTTAGGACTGACTTGGGTCTTTGAGATCCTCTTGTCCAATTTCAAAGGTAACAAAATTGTCATTCAGAACAGACAAGGAACTGTTCAGGGTTTTCTCATTCATTAGTGTCAGACCTAGGGCTATGAGGTCAGACTTTAGATTATTGTTTCCAAGAGCTCTTCCCATGGTATGTTAGACTTCTTTGGAAACCCTTACCTAGAATCAGGAAGAGATGTCTCACTGACTTGCTCCTTCTCAGTTTAAATATATACATTTGTCCTAACTATTTTTCACTCTTTGATACAGCCTCACTTTCCTCCCTCAGTGCTGTGGACACTGACCCTGATACTAGGCTACAAGATAGAACCTGACATTCTGCCCTGAAAGGATCATTCTATTAAGAATGTTTTCTATGCGTGAATAAATAATAATTTACCATTTCATTAAACAGTTACTAGAATGACGCTTTTTGGGTATTATAAACCCTTAAAATTTTTGATTAACAAGTACTTATAACTGAACCACAGGCATTGTTATGGTCAAGAAAAAAATCACATACATAGTAGTAGTCCCAAATGATTTTAATTAGTTGAGTAATTTATAATCTAGTGACACAATACTGCCATGATGACATAATCAAGTCTACATGTTTGTGATGGTATTTGTATTTATGGACAGTGCTCATGGAAAAATATCCACATAACATATACTGTTATATATAGTGTATAATATTGATAATGATAACAAATTACTATTACTTGTTTTTATTTACTATTGTTATTTACTATTTTTTAAAGTTTGTCATATAAAGCCTCATACATCTCCTTCTTCCTGCATAGGTCACTTAACATCAAGAGCCTATATTAAGTGATTGAACTATAACTATAGGGCTATGATGTTCTCACGCAATGATGAAATTATGGAACCATTTGTAGAATGTGTCACCATTGTGAAGTGATAACTGACTCTAATTAAAAATCATTGTCCTATTTTAAACTTACTTTTGAGTTTATACATTTACCTTTGCTTTTACTTATAACATATTAATATTTAGATATGTTCATATTCATAATATGCTTTTATTGCAATAAAGCTCACAATGACATACATTAATACATAAGATAACTATTTTATGTTTCAATGTTTCTTCTCCTTCAGTGCACCTGACAATTGCACTAAACTAACAACTAGCTTTGGGGAATGGTTGATGATTGCCATGATACTCTATGTATTCTTTTCCGGTTTTCTTTTCCAATTTGTTAAAGAAAATCTGAGTTAATTATTCCCCAGAGTCAACTTTCTATGTTTAAAATTGTCTTTGTTTTACCTTCCCTTTCAATAACAGCCTGTCACATGAAGAATCCAGGAATCACATTTCTCAGAATTTTAAAGATGGCTCCATATTTCCTGACATTCCTTTTTAAGACATCATTGCCATTTTCCTCCGTATGGATAACTTCTTTTTATTTCCTGGAAAAGCACACAGTTGTCACTTCCTCCTAGGATGTGATGAGTTGACGCTGATTCCTCTGTTTCCTTTTCCTGATATTGGTGCTCTGTATTCTGAGGCTTTTTAATCAAAAGACTATGTCTACCTAGATCAGAAAAAGACAGCCTTCTGTTATTGCTTTAAGACTATGTTCACCTAGATCAAAAAAAGACAGCCTTCTGCTATTGCTTTAAGACTATGTTCACCTAGATGAGAAAAGATGACCTTCTGTTATTGCTTTAAGACTATGTTCACCTAGATCAAAAAAAGACAGCCTTCTGTTATTACTTTGATTATGCTAGCTCTATTTTCTCTTCATGAGTTTGACCAGGTAAGATAATAGGATTTATGTATATATGGCATGGCTTTTGGGCACCTACACTTTAATATTCTAAATGGCATCTTCATAAAAAATTTTGCATGTGTGTGTGCAGTACAACTGTGTGCCTGTGTGTGTATAATGTTTATATGCATAGATATATGTGTGTGCAAGCATGTGCATGTACATGCATGTGTGTGTGTGTTTGCACATAGGCCAGAGGTTGATGTCAGTTGTGTTGTTTGATCCATGCCTACCTCATATTTTGAGGCAGAGTCTCTCATTTAAGCCTGGACTTATAGAGCCAGCTAATCTAACCAGCCAGCTTGTCCCAGGGATCCTTTGCCTGTCTGGTGAGAGCTGGGATGACGAATGGATCCTACAGCATTTACATCAGTTCTGGGATCTGAACTGGAGTCCTCCTACTGGCACAAAAAGCACTTTACTCACTGTTCTATCTCAACACATTTTTCTTTTAACATCTATTTCAGAATTACCTCCATCCTTTCTGCACTACAGTTTGAAAAATCTTCTGGCTTGTTCTTCCAAAAGACCTGTTTCTAACCATGTTCATTCTGCTGCTCAGTCTTGCTGTGCGGTTCTTTCCTACAGACGCATACACTAGCTGTGGTGACACAGTCATACTGGACTCACAAAAGGGTCTAGAAGAGTTTCTTTCTCCTCATCAAGTTTTGGAAAATCTAGAAACATTTCCATTAGTTATGTAAATGCTTAGTATAATTCACCACTGGTGCCATTCAGTTCTGAGCTTTGCCTTGTTTGAGGTTATCGATCATTGGTTTAGTTTTTCTTATTACTTAGGTTATTTTTCTCAGATTTCCTATATCTTTCTGATTCAGAGACAAGAAATGGTATGTTGTATACATCTAGAAATTTATACATTTCTTTTAGGTTACCTAATTTAATGTCAGTTTTTATATGAGTCTCATGAACTCTTACATTTTGTGGTTAATGTGTCTCATTTATAATTTATTTATTTGAATATTATCTGTTTTTAATCTATAACTTTCTTAGTTTCAATATTTCAGAGAATCTCATCTTCATTTTTGCTCATCTGCTCTCTTGTTCTTCCAGTCTGTTTATTTGTTTTTGACATTAAGCAATTTATAAAATTTAGTTTAGTAGCTGCTAAAGATATCTTGATTTTGATTGCTGTGTTAAGAAAATAAACGAAATCAGCTGATGGAAGGAAGAGTTTATCTAAGCTCTCTGTTCCAGAGAAAGGGTCCCTAATGGCAGGAAAGGCATGGCAGCAGTCTTCCAGAGCTGACTAGAGCTGGCTGATTACATTTCCAACCACACACAAGGAGCAAAGAGAGTGAACTGGAAGTGAGAGGTTATAAGTCCATTCCTAGTGATGTACTTCCTTCAGCAAGGCTCTTCCTTCTAAAGGCTCCATAACCATCCCAAACATCACTGTCAACTGTGGAGTTTCAGTACCAGCATTTATGAAGAACACTTCTTACTCAAACCATGACAGGGAGTGTGCATTTACTCACCTTTTCTCCAGCATGTCTTTAACTGAACCTTATCAAGTTGACAATCTGTTCTTGTTTGGGGTATCTTTTCATGCCCTAAATTCTACAAGAATCCATTGGATTTCACCAGTTTAAATCCTTGTTCTATTTGTCAACTTGATGACAAAGAAATATTGAGCAATGATAAGCTTATATGTCACTGACATACTAGGACACTTTTACAAACTGAACCCTATGCTGTATCTATCACTATAGTTTTAACTGTAGTATACAATTTCATTCACAATTTTTACTGATATTTGAAAATGAAATCCCAAGAATACAAGTCTTTCAGTTCACATTCAAGCTTAGTCATCACTTGCTATGAGAGTAACCTTCCACAGTCATTAATTCATTTTCTGTTGTTGTAATAAAATACCATGACCAAGGAAAGTCAGAGAAGGAAGAATTTATTTGGGTTTGTAATTCTAGGAACATAAAGAAACATCATGATGGGAAGGTGTGGCAAAGGTAGTCATGGCAGTCAAAGAGGGAAGCTCAGAGAGTACATTCTCAACCATAAACATAAACTAGAAATGAGACCAGGTTATTAACTCTCAAAGCCTGTCCCCATTGATATAATTCCTCCAGCAAGGCTGTAGCTTCTCAAGATCCTACACAGTACCACCAACTGAAGACCAAGTATTGAAACAACACAAACTTTGGGGGGCATTTTCATTTAAATCATCACACATAGCTCCCAAGTATTTCTAATCTCAGCTACAGAATTTGGATTGCTAGATTATTATTAGATTTTGAATTTGTGTGTTTTTGTCAAATTGACACAAACATATATATATATATATATATANTATATATGTGTGTGAAGAGACAATCTTAACTAGGAAAATACCTCCAAAAAATGAGCCTGTAGGCAAGCCTATGGGGTATTATCTTGATTAATGATTGATGTTGGAGGGTCCATCCCATGGTGGGGGGCTCACCCCTTGTGTAGAGGTTCTCAGTTGTGTGGAAAGGCATACTGAGCAAACATCACCATCAAGTCAGTAAGTAGCACTCCTCCAAGACCACACTTCAGTGCCTCAGCCTCTGTCTCGAGCTCTTGCTTGACGACTGACTGTGATGTAGAAATGTAAACTGAAATAAACTTTATGCCCAAGTTGCTCTTGATCAGAGCACTTTATTGCAGCAATAGAAACCCTAATACTATTGCTGTTCCTTGTGTGTCCAGATTTTCCCTTTTTTCATAATGATTTCCTCTTTGGGAAACTGTGTGTACTTTATTCTTCTGGGATTTTCAGAAATCCTCTCAATCAGAAAGGGACTAGAAATATTAGCTCTCCACAAAGGAGTTGGAATTTTCTAAAAATATTTTATTCTTTATGTAAATATCCTTACATATCTCCAGTAATACCTCAGCATACCAAAATGAGAACAGAGGCAGGCTTGTGTGACAAAAAATGTTCATAGTATCATTTTCTTCATGAAAGAGGATTTTTTTCTATTCAAGAAAACCTATTTTGAAATAAATTAGCTCCAAGGTGACTGGTCTTGTCCACTAAGATAAAAACAGATGTTGGAAGTTAAGGATATTACAGTTCTAATTCATGAACACTAATCCAGTGGCACCGACAATAATTGAAGGAATCCTACACAATGAATAGAGAGATAAGCATGCTCCTGAGTTCACGATAAAATAATAAAGTGCACTATGGTAATAGATAAATAAACAAGAATTAATATAGCACTAAAGAGAACAAAAACAACAATATAGCAAAATTAATACATTCTTTTCCATAATAACTCTGGGTGTTAATGACCTTGGTTCTCCCATCAAAATTCACAGGGTGGCGTATTTGTACAAAAGCAAGGCTATCTATTTGTCCCTGCCAAGAAACATGCCTCACTGACAAAGACAAGCATAGTCTTAAGGATCAAGGAAAAAAATGTTATTCTAAGCAAAGTAAATAGAAAGAATGAAGATACAGCCATGGTATATCTGGAAGATTAAGCTTTGGACCACAATTATTCAGAAGAAAGAATGTCACTTCATATTAAGAGGGTGAAAGAATTTTAAATATATATGAACTGAAAATTAATTCACCCAATTTCATAAACATTACAGAATTTATAGGCACAGATTGCCCCTGATACAGTAACAATGAGTGACTCTAACATCAAGATCTCACAAATAGATGGGTCATCCAGACAAAAATTTAAAAAAGAAACAGTGAAGTTAAATAACAATGTGACTCTGACTCTAAGTGACATAATTACTCACTGAATACTCCACCCAAAGACTGAAAAATGTGTATTCATCTTAGCAGCCTGTATGCCATATCATAGAACATAAAGTAACAAATACAGGAGGTTGGAATAATTCCTTGTGTTCTGTCTGATCAAAACAAAATAAAACCAGACCTAAACAGCAAGAAAAGCTACAGAAACAGAAACTAATGGAAACTGAGGGGCACAATGTTGAATGATGAGGCATCCACAAAGAAATTAGAGAAACTTTTTTAATTCCTAAAATCAAATTGGCACTGAAAAGAACAGGCAAAGATGGGTATATCTGGGTGCACTAGCCAGCCAGCCTACCATCCTTGGCAAATTGAAGGTCAGTGAGAAATCCTATCAAAAGAAAGAAAGAAGGCTAAACAGTGCCAGAGGAGTAACATCCAAATTTATGGTCTGCACACGCACACACAGCACATAAATTATGTACATGCAGACATTCGCACATACACAAAAAAAATTTGGTGAAGATGTGCATAAAATTGTGTCCAGTCAATTATGCAACTCATTGTTGAAATTCCTCAAGAACTTAAAACTAGAGTTATCATATGATCCAGCTGCACCACTCTTAGGTCTGTACTGAATGGGCTCTGAAATGGTGTACCACAGAGATACTTGCATATTCCATTTGCTGTAGCACTGTTCACAACAGCCCAGTTATGAAATCAGACTGCCTGGTGATAGACGAATGAATACAGAAAATGTGGTACATGCACACATACAGAGAGAGACAGATGAATGGAGTATAAAGCAGAATGAAATTATGTTATTTCCAGAAAAAAATGAATGCATAGACCATCATACTATACAAAGTAAGTCAAACTCAGAAAGGCAAACACCTTGTGTAAACAGACTACTTGTTCATTTCCCGGCCACTCGGGCCCAAATAATCACACAGAAGAAACTGTATTAATTACAATACTGTTTGGCCTGTTATGTCAGGCTTCTTATTAACTAACTCTTACATCTTAAATTAACCTGTGCATCACCCCAAGGCTGTGGATTACAGGTAAGGTTCGGGAGTATCCTTCTCCTTTGACAGCTACATGGTGTCTGCCTGATTCCACCTACTCTCTCATCTCTGTTCAGTTTTCCTGTCTGGCTTTACTCTACTACGTCATTGGCCCACACAGATTCTTTAATAAACAATGGTAATAAAACATATTCACAGCATACAGAGGGAAATCCCCCATAAGCCCATAAGCCGTGTGTTTCCCCTTTTTTCTGGCTCCTTTATTTTGAATGGAGACATAAAATCACATATGTGGAAAAGACATGAAAGAAGAAACAAGATAGTCAAGTGTAATAAATGAGAATAATGTGAAAAGAGAAAGGTGGAGGGATACAGACAAAGCACATGGTAAATTTGTTGATAAACTCTTGATGAAATCTAGTGAACATATGTTAATAAAAATGAATTTTACTTTCAACATCATTTCATATATTACAATAATCTCATGGTTTTTTCCGAATTATTGTGTAATCTTTTCACTTTTTATCAGTAGCATGTTTTAGACATGTGAATGCAGTGTCACTCAAAGTTTTACACTCTAATTAAGTTATTACAATAATTTTTTCTTCTGTAATTCAATTTCTTACACTATTACTTGAACTGGTTATGTATGGTTACACATTTTCCCATTGCTATTTTTCTTATTGGATGGATATTCTTAGTGTTCACTTATAAGTAAGAGCTTAGAATGATCAGTACATGTGGCCAATATGTTATCCACATTACTCTTGATAGTGAATTTGACTGTAAAAGTCAGACACAGTAACATGGTCAGAGAGCTGGGTAGTATCTCTGTCTGACATAATTAACTCCCCAAATTCTACCTCTTAAAACCATCCCATTGGACATGCAATTGGGGGGACAAACATGTATTCCCTAACAGATAGCATCCAGCCTGGAAGGAGTCCATGCTCCAGTAAATATCCTCCCACCCAGGGGTCACACAAATAAATTGCATGAAAGTAGAAGGGAAATTCTTGTAAAGAAAAGGGGGAGAAATTTTAGGATGATAGGGGAGAATGGGATGAAATTATTAAAATTCACTATATAAATGTATAAAACTGTCAAAAGGCAAGATTTTTAAAAGAGGTAGGGAAACCTATTCTTGAAGCTAGTATTGCCCAGGGGACCACTGAAATTTTCTTGACAGTGCTGACTGCAAATGTCCCTTGTATATTTCCAGTGTCAGAAGCCACCCTTTCTAATGTTCTCTTTCTTATTTACTATTTAGAATTTTACAGATAAGTACTGTGTTTACATTATATCTACCCTCCCTCTCCCTTCTCCAATTCCTCTTGTGCACCTCACCATTCCTTCTCAAATTTGTGACCTCTTCTTTAACTATTATTTTACACAGAGAGAGAGAGACAAACATAACAACACACACACACACACACACACACACACACACAAAACCTGCTAAGTCCATTTAATGTTATTCATACACATGCATGTTTACAAATGACCATTTAGGACTTGATAACCCATTCAGAGAAGCCTATCCCTGAAGGAAGGCTGGTTCTCTCAGTAGGCCAACAGGCATTTTCATTAATGCAGGTCATTTTTTCCATGTTTAACAATGAACTTCTATCTTTTTATTTAAAGCTTTTTCAGTTTATATACCAACCCCAGTTCCCCCTCCCTCCCTTCTCCCTACCTACACCCCCCATCCACTCCTTAGAGGGGTGAGGCCTTCCACCATTTTCATTAAAGACTGCATAAGTAATGCTGGTCTCATTTAGGCAAACTTATCACCGAGATTTCAAGAATACAGCTTATCTGACATGTCTAGAAGATACTGTCTAGCAAGAAACATCCTGGTCTGGTTCTTACAATCCTCTCTTTCCCATTCTGGTGACTCTCTGAGCACATGGGAGTTACAGTACAAATGTATCAATTGGGGCTAAGCATCCCAATGTCACTTATTCATTGCATTTTGACCAGTCATGGATTTCTGGAATAGACTCCATCTGTTAAAAAAAGAAAAAAAGCTTATTATGTTGTTATTTTCTTGTTATCCTTGCTGATAATGTGAGAGCAACAACCTACCTGTCAGCATAAGGCTGGGTATAGTACAGTGAGAAATTATACTGCTTTATGAAAGTGGCAGTGGCAGATGATCCTCTAAGGTCTGTGACCTCTCCAACCATGGCTAGTTGACTAGCTTTGTGGTAGCAGGCAGGAAGCCCCTCCTATTTAGTGGGCCTTAAGTCCAATCAGAAAATCCTTGGTTACCCCAAAGATCGCAGAGTGACTATGGCTCCACTGGAGCAGGTCATTGCTGTGGCTCACAAGCTTTCCATCTAGGCAGGACCATTGTTTTCTTTTCCCTTGGAAACTTGCATAGTCTTTTCTGATATAAGACTAGTTTTTTGGTAGCAGACTTCTATATCAGTTTCATGTGTAGCAAGAAGGTCTTAACTTCAAGTTCTGGGAGGTGATCATCTATATTACTTGAAGGGAGCTTTCTCATGCCTCTTTGGGGGAAGGACAGAAAAGTGGTATTAGCAATCCACGTAAACTCCATTTAAACTGCACTGCATGCACACACACTCACACACACGCACACACAAACGTGCACGCACACACACACCTTTACCATCTTTCATACCATTTGTGACAGGTATGTTGGTGATGGGTAGATGCCTTTCCAAGTACTTAGAACATTCCGGTTTTTAATTTCATCATTCTCCTATCAAAACCCTAAAGATGGACTCAGCCCCTAGATCCTAATGATTACAACCTTTAAGTTTTTCTAAAGGTCCATTTTTTAACAAAATATTTTTATTGATTATCTGGGAATTTAATATAACAGATTCTAATCACCCTTACTTTCCAGTCTTCCCAGGTCCACCATCCTGCAACTCTGGGTCCTCTCCCCACAAAAAAAAAAAAAAATTAAAAGAATTCCAATTTCTTTTGTCCTTAAAGAAAATGAGTCCTTTCCCACACCCACCCTGCCTCTATTGTGGAGAGCTACACTTCAACATCCTTATCACAATTTTTAAGACTTCTCTTCCATGGTTTCCTGTCTAGGTTCTTACTTTTTATTTGTGTTGAGGTAAGGGTTGTGATAGAAGCCTTCTATGTCTCTCATCTTCAACTGTGAGTCTGCAGTCATTCATACCACTGGCTCCCATGGTATTTGGCAACAGCAAGGACCACAGGCATCCGCATGGCCTCTGACATCAGCAAGTGCCATAGACCTCAGCAAAGGACAATATGGGCCATATTCATATGGCAACATGAACCCCAATGGCAGTCCGGCTCACAGACTTCAGCCTGGCATCAGGTGGCAGCATAGACATTGGATATCTTTTTGTGTGTGTGTGTGGTTGCACAGGCCATAGACATCAACTTGGTCCCCAGCTTTAGCAGGACCATGAATCCTAGTATGGTCCTCATAGACATCTTGGAACACAGACATCAACATGGTCCCATCCAGCCCATGGACATTTGCACGGACTTCGGTGGTAACATGGGCCATGGATATCAACACAGTCCCTGGATGTAGCAGGACCAAGGACCCAGACATGGTCCCAAATGGCCAAAGATCTATTTTTAAAAATGACAAACTCCTTCTTCCTCAAGTACTGCTGTCTCAATTATGTGTCAATTGTACTTACTCTTTTTGATTACTTCAATAATCCAATTCCATGATTTATAACTTCCATTACTCTGCTGCTTCTGTGCATGTTGCCCTCCAACTTTCCTAGTGTGACTTTAATACTTTCCCTTAAGTTTGCTCTAATACATGTTTGAGTATCAAATAGTAACTGAGTAAATCTAGTGAAGACATTAGCCTCCCCAAAACATTTTTCTTCGTTATTTTTCTTTTTCCTTTTCTTATGTAACTTTATTTCTTGTGTTAATTTCAATTCTGTTATTTTTTATTCAACTGCATTTTAATAAACATGATCTTAAAAAGAAGACTGCCACAATTAAATAGTCCTTGAATGATGCTCTTGCCATTAGTAAACAATGTCTGGGATATGCTACCATACTAGCATATTTTTCAGTAAGTGAGGTAAATGACCATACTCCTAGACTTCATTGCTTTTAGGTAGAATTGGAGCCCTCTGAAAGTATAAGCAGACTACTATTCTTCAGCAAAGCAAAGGACATTTCTCAGCAGAGAAGATACCAAAGATAAAGATACAACCAACCATGTGACCAGTCTAAAAAGGATCAATCATTGAAAGCTTGAGGATCCTTTTTATTTGTTTTGTTTTGCTTGTGATTTTTTTTAATTCAAGGGTTTGTTCCTCAGTTTCTCTTTATACATCTGACAAGAAACCCAAAGTGGGGATGGTTTAAGAACTATAGGGAAGGGAACCACCTTTTCAGTGAGAGAATAGTCACCTTTAGCTAATATCAGAATACATGGACATCTTACACTATCTCATAATTCCAATGTTCTTCTTAATTAATAACTTATTTTTATTATTGTTGTATTATTTTCTGTAGCCCATGTTCTATGTATGAACTCATACTTTTATGTATGTGTCATAAAAGAGAGATAGCATCCACCTTCTTTGTTTGGGAGGGTTCATGATCGATATGACGATGCACAATGATGCCTAACCCTGAAGAACACGCTTGAGCACATCTGGAAGGATACAGTCAAATAAGAATTTTACTGATGCGACAGGGTAAGTAGATACAGAGGCTCAATTGCGACATTGAAAACACGGATGCTTCACAAACCCATCCTGCCATCCGTACTACTCAGTTTATCCTATAGTTGGAAATGAATTGTGTTTACAGAATGTTCTCCTCAGTAAAAATAAAGACTTGGTGTTTTATGGTTTGTGTTCACTAGAAAAGAGATAGTACATTTTCCCCAGAGCTCAGAAGACATGCTTTCTTTTAAACTAATTGAGATAATTTAGTTTATGCACTTATCCCTAAATAAATAATTACTACCAAAGGAAAGGGTGGACTGATTGGCTCAGGCTTCAACTTCTGAACAATTATTTTCAAGAGAAAGGAGACAGACACCCCATGCTTTCTTTGCACTAATCAGAAATAAGTGAGAGCCCAGCCAGTTGTGAAAACTACAGAGGGCAGAAAAGGAAGCATCAGAGTACCTTTGAAATGACACTAGTGCATGCCAAGAGTGACTTTGAGAGTACACAGCAATCACAACTGAGAACAATCCTGGTGGTTGCTTTCAGAACTGCAGTCTTCCAGATGAGAAGGAGCCTTAGACGCAGTAGTCAAGGTTTTCTTCTAACTGCAGTCTTCCAGGATGAAATCCCCCATCCTCCTCAAAGAAACCTCACTTAACAGCCTTCATGAGTATCTAGCAGGAGGAACATTAGAGCAACAGTAGCCTTCGGTCCCTCTTGGATGCTTTTAGAAAGTTGTTGCGAATTATCTTCCTTTTGTGTTTCAGCAGTTCTGTTAGTGGGCTTCTTTTTTTTTAATCCTAAACTGATCATTATGGATAAACATAAAATCTCTAAATAGATTTTCCTAGTCGGTTAACCATATTCTTGAGGGAAAACATAAGGTAGAATCATTATTAAAAAGCATTCTTAGTAATACACACATCTTTATTATGTCAGTCTTTTGCCAAAAAAAAAAAGCACAAGATTGATAGTAAAATCCACTTAATTTTTTTCTTCACAGACCCAAGCCATCTGCCTCAAAATACACCAGCAGCCTCTTTTAGATGAATTCACACATTTTAAAGCCCCGGAGTAACCATTTGAATGGAAATTGGACACTTCTTGTCATTTAGGAAGCCTTTTTAAACTGGAAAGGCTTCTCATTTGTTCAATTAAATGTGTGTGTATGCAATACACTTTATGAAATTTATCCTAAAACAGCAAAGGCTGAAATAATATTTGAAACAGATGGTGTAGCTGCTGTAGTGCCAAGCTTCCCGTGGACCTAGATGGAGACATTGAAGAAAGTATGAAGTGCAAGACAAAATATTACAACATCAAGGATGATAGCCGTTAAAGATGGGAAGCTGTTTATTGTCAGCTCCTCCCCAAATGGAGGTGTAGGCAAAGACTTGGCAATGAATTCTATATTCTACTCTGGATTAACTCTTTTCTCCTCAGTTGAGCCTTCAGTGTTGAAAATGCTGCATCTTTGGCTTAGGAATTTTTCTTTCTTGAACAGTATTTGAAAATGATACTGAAAATATTGTCCTGGGGGAATGTAAGACGGTGTGTGAGCGCAGCAGAGGAAGCAAGTTAAGGTGTTTGGAAATGGGAAGGGGATCCAGAGAGGTCAGCAAGGCTATTTCTCAACTGCCCTAACATGGTAGGTAAAGAAACAAAAGTCAACAAAGGTTAAGCAGCCCCATCACCATCCCGCAGAACTTGTCTCCAGAGACACCCACTCCCCAGGCCTCTTCCTCCTGCGGTTTACTAATAGGAAGAGAAAATTTTCATTCCGTGCTAATTTATTTCATTTTAAAGAAGAGTGTCTGGTCTTTACAAAGTTGCTATTTTTATTAAACCGATTAGAATGTGGGCAAGGGAAGCATTTTTCTTTAAATTGCTTTTATATGCAAGTATCCCATAAAATGAAAGCATATATGTCCTCATATTCTGTGTCTGTGTATATGCGCTTACATTAATAAGATCTGTGACTGGTTCTTTATTTTACATTAAATGCACAGACTCAATTTATGTCTCACTTTAAAACAGCTAAAAGCTACATATCTCAATCTAATCAAACAAAAGTCCAAATACAAAATTGCTGAATTTTGCAATATGAGAAACGCGCACACCTGCGTATACACACATGCACACACACACACACACTCAGAGAGAGAGAGTTCACAGCAACGTTTCTTTGAGCGTTCACACATCCCTTCTCATTTGAGGTTTTGCAGACATGGGTGTTGAAAGCAGATGCTGTTAATTTATTCCAGGGCGATCCCTGAACTACTGTAAATGACAGATCCAAGCCATCGCACTCAGGTTCCACATGTTTGTCCACTAAGAAATTGATAAAAGCCTTAATAAGAAAAGGAGCAGATGATGAAGTTTATCCATCGTCCTCTCCACAGAAGCAGTTAATGAAACCAGGATGAAAGTGCGTCCATCTTCAGAGAAACACTTCCCCACACAAGCATCCTTTGGGAGATTCCCACTAAAGAGAGCAAATTGATTTTCTAAAGACTGCTTAGTTATTCCAGGGACAGAAGTGTGTCGCAGCCTGACACATTAACCCCCTACCAATTTATAAAACTAGGTTCATACACCAAGAACAAAGGAAGAATTAGGGCGACTGCAGGTCACCTCAGCAGAGAGTCCATTTAGGACTCCACTACCTCCAAATTGGTTGATTTACCACCTTTGTCTCACCAATTATTTCAATTTGACTACATGAGATAGCCTAGCTTTTGTTTCTGTGTTCATTCAGGAGTAGTTCCTAAGAAACATTGACCGTATAACCTAACACGTGAGCCAACTCTCAGCTAGGAGCTTGGTAGAAAAAGATTCCAATTTTTGTGTTTCTCTTTATACTTAGAGAAAACAAAGAAATCGCCCCAGTATCAATTGAAATTTCAGCCCACATCTTTCCATTGCATAATCTTTTTGACAAGTTTTTGTAAAGAACTTTAAAATCAGAAAAGCTCCAACCCATTGATCTAAGAATTTCTTTTAAGTTACTGACATTTCCTTTCTCACATAATAAGTGGTGAAAGCTAGTCAACACTTAAAGTGTTTCTTTCTCTTTGATGTGGTCTCATACTTGAAAAACAAATTCTCACTGAAATTCATTTCTATAAGGTTCTACATCAGGATGTGTGAGTCACCCATACAAACACATATGCATTCACTCACCCTATTAACTTCAGAATACAGAATTCAATTTGGGGGGAAAATCAGTACAGCACAACTGTGTTTCAATTATGATTATCATTTTAGTTTTGCTTGTTATGGTGGAATGTCTGTCTGGGACGGCATGATCATTCATTCATAGAATGAAGTTCCTACTGATGGACCAGGACTTCTTAAGGTGAGAGCTATCTGGAGTTCAAGGCCACACACAGGCATTTCAGCTGCATCTTGCAAAAGATGATTGGGGTTCTGAATTCCACAGCCTCCATCAAGTGTTCTTAAGATGATATATAAACCCCGGAGACACCAGAAGTAGCTAAATAAATGAGTTTTAACAAAAAGAACTATGCAAGAAACAAGAAGGGAAACCTTTATTTATACTCTAGAGAAAGATCTTGGAGGCTGACAGGAAGAGCATCCATTTGTAACCTGTTTGATCATAGGAGGGAGAAAAAGCACTGAGATAAATAAAAATGTTATGAAATAATATGATAGTATATGCAATGGACCCAAATAATCCCAGCAGGAAACTCCTACAACTGATAAACACTTTCAGAAAAGTAGGTGGATACATATAAACTCACAAAACTACTAGCCCTCTTAAATACACAGGACAAATGAATTGAGAAAACTCAGGGAAACAACACATTTCACAATAGCCTATGATAATACAAAATATCTTGGGGTAACTCTAACCAAGCAACTGAAAGATTTACATGATAAAAACTTCAAGTCTTTGAAGAAAGAAATTGAAGAAGAGATCAGATGAAAAGATTTTCCTTGCTTGTGGATGGTTAAGATTAATATATTAAAAATGATCATCCTACTAAAAGCAATCAACAAATGCAACCCTGTTAAAAAATCCTGTTGACTGAGGTTTCTGTCCCACCTGGTCTAGCAGCAATTCTGTCCGAAAGAAACACACAGAGGTCTACATTAACTATAAACTGATTGGCCTCATAGCTCAGGCTTCTTATTAACTAATTCTTACATCTTAAATTAACCCATAATTCTTGTCTGTGTTAACCATGTGGCTTGATACCTTTCTCATCTTGCTTCCTCTGTGTCTGGCTTCCTCTGTGTCAACTGTAAAATGACTCCTCTTCCCAGAAAACTCCTGTTGTCGTCACCTCAACTATACTTCCTGCCTGGTTTCCCTGCCTATACTTACTGCTTGGCTACTGGCCAATCAATATTTTATTAAAATAATACAAGACTATTATCCCACAGGATTCCCCCCCTTTTTTTTTCAAAACAAGTACTTTGAATCTAATCTCCTTTGTCTAGCTTTCTTCCTGACCATTATCTATAACAACTTTTAACCAACACTCTAAATGAAGAAAAACATCCGTAATCCATTTGGGGGCGGGGGGAGGAATGCAGGCACAGTTTTCCAGGCTACTCCCTAAAGATTAGAGGCATTGATAACCTTATGAGAACCTAAAGAAAATTTTGAATTTTGATCAAGTCCCTCCTGGAGTATCCTGTGAGGCTTGCTCATCTCAGCCAGCAGTATTTAAACTGTTCTGGATGTAGAACTCAGGAAACTCCAACAGAGGTCCTCTGAAATGTTGGATCGTTTGGGCCATCTGCACCTACTGGAGATTCTTTAGGGGGTCTTTTTTGTTCAAACCTGATTTTTCTTAACTGAGAATGAATCAACAGCCTCTTATTTCCTGTGGAAACAAAAACAAAACCTCTTCCCCAAAGTAGTATACCCTTTGACTTAAATTTTGAAGTCAAGGCATTTTCAAAATACATATGCTGTAGTATTAATCCAGCATCACTTAAAACCAAATATCTTTTAGAAGTGGTTGTTCCTTCCTAAGCCATCAAACAATTCAAAGCAACACAATAACATACAGTATTCAGACTCTCTGTGTACTTTTCATCTTTATGTGGCTTTGTTTTAAGCTCTATTTTCTTTTGCTCTTAGAAAGAAAGAAAGAAAGAAAGAAAGAAAGAAAGAAAGAAAGAATTTTTGATTTTTCAAGACAGGGTTTCCCTGTGTAACAGTCCTAGCTGTCCTAGAACTAACTCCTGTAGACTAGGCTAGCCTCAGAGTCACAGGGATTCACTTGCCTCTGCTTCCTGAGTGCTGGGATTAAAGTTGTACACCACCACCTCCCAGCCTAATTTTTGGTTTTTTGAGACTAAGTTTCTCTGTGTATCTTTGGCTGTCCTGGCATTCACTCTGTAGACCAGGTTGTCCTTGAACTCACAGAGATCTGCCTGCCTCTGCCTCCCAAGCATTGGGATTAAAGGTGTGTGCCACAACACCTAACTACTCTCTTTTTTTTTCTTTTTTATTTTAAGGGCTTTGTCCTTTTTCTTTTCTCTCCCAAACCTACATATATTTTTAAATATACTCTAAACCATTTAAAGGTGCTTTTTTTTAACTGAAACTATATTTACTGTATATCATCTTTCTTTTTCTGACAATATGACTCTTTATTTGCTAAGCAATATGGGTAGGATTAAAGTCATGGCTTTGACAGCTGGTTCCACCCCACTATTTAGCTTTCTGAGAGTCTAGCCTCATGGTGGAAGTACTGACCAGAGCCATGCTTATTCCCACAACTCTATGGAGTTTCAAGGTTCTGCCACCACCAAGAAGCATGTTATTGGCTGTTCATAAACACCATTTAAGTGTTTGCTTGCGGGTACTCTTAAAATAACTGCAAAGTTTTTGCAGCTAAAGCTTAGTCAGGAAGCCTCTCTTAAATGAGATGTGCTTGCCTCTAGCTACCAAGAAGCCATGCTTAACTGTTCTTTTTTTTCTAGAATTACTTGCCAAGCTCTTTCAGGTTTTATGTGGATGCAGTTGTTCACGTTGGTGCCATTTGTTGTCCAGGGTTTCTGTCCTGCCCAGTCCCACAGCTTTTCAGTCCCAAAGAAACACACAGAGGTCTACATTAAGTAAAAATGGGTTGGTCTAGTAGCTCATGCTTCTTTAATAAACCCATCTTAAATTAGCTTGTCTGTATTAGCCGTGTGACTTGGTACCTTTCATTAGCCAGGCATTCTCATCTTTCTTCTTCTGTGTCTGGCTTCCTCTGTATCGACTGAAAACTGACTTTTTCCTCTTCCCAGAATTCTCCTGTTTTTGTTGCTCTGCCTATACTTCCTGGCTGACTACTGGCCAATCAGAGTTTTATTAAAATAATACAAGATTATTATCCCACAGCAAAATTCCAATACAATTATTTACAGACCTTGAAAGGACAATGCTCAGCTTCATATGAAACACAAAAATCTCAGAATAGTTTTTAAAATTATTAATAATAAGAAAACTATTGGAGATATCACCATCCCATATATCAATTATACTACAGAGCTATAGTAATTTAAAAAATAGCATGATATTGTCACAAAACAGACTTGCTGATCAATGGAATTTAATTGAAAATCCAGACATAAATTAATGCATATATAGAAATCTGACTTTTTAAATAAAAAGTCACAAATAGACACTGAAAAATAGACAGCATTTTCTGTATATGGAGCTAGACAAACCAGAAGGCTGCATGTAAAAGAATCCAAATAGATCCATATCTATTACCCTACACAAAATTCACTTCAAGTGGATCGAAGACCTCAACATAAAACCATATTGACTGAACCTCATAGAAAATAAAGTGAGGAATAGCCTTAAATGTATTGGCACAGGAAAAGACTATTAGCACAAGCACTATGATCAACAGTTAATAAATGGAACCTCATGAAACTGAAAAGTTTCTATATGGCAAAGAACATCATAATTCAGACAAAATGGAAGGCTTCAGAATGAGAAAAGACTTTTACAAACTACACAACCAATAAAGGGCTAATATTCAAAATATATAAGGAAATTCAAAATTAAATATCAAGAAAACAAATTACCCAATATTTTTAAATGGGGGGTACAGATCTAAAAAGAAAATTCTTAAAAGAGGAAACTCAAAAGGCTGAAACACCCTTTAAAAATGTTAACATCTTGGCTTCTCAGTCAGCCCTCATTGTCAGCCACATTCAGAGAGTCTGGTTT